>PJEN01008734.1:0-24357 GCA_004024605.1 Pteronura brasiliensis | reverse complement strand
ACGAGTCTGGCTAAACATTTATTGATTTTGTTGACCTTTTCACAGAAATAGCTCCTGGTTTCATCGAACTGTTCTGTTGTTGTTGTTGTTGTTTAGTTTCTATTTATTTTTGCTCCAATCTTTATTATTTCCTTCCTTCTACTGGTTTGGCATTTGGGTTGTTCTTTTTCTAACTCCTTTGCATGTAAAACTAGGTTGCTTACTGGAGGTTTTTCTTGCTTCTTGCGGTAGGCCTGTCTGTATTCCTATAAAATTCTCTCTTAGAACAACTTTTACTACATCCCAAGGATTTTGGACCACTGTGTTTTCATTTTCATTTGTCTCCAAGCATTTTTTTATCTCTTCTTTAATTTCCTGGCTGATCCATTCATTGTTTAGTAGCATGTTATTTAACCTCTATGTATTTGTGTTCTTTCCAGATTTTTTCTTATGGTTGATTTCTAGTTTCACAGTATTGTGATCATAAAAGATTTATGGTATGACTTCAATCTTCTTGAATCTCTTGAAACTTGTTTTATGGCCCAGTATGTGATCTATTCTGAAGACTGTTCCATTGCATGCAATTGAAAAGAATGTTTCTTCTGCTGTTTTAGGATGGAATGTTCTGACTATATCTGTTAGATCCATCTGGTCCAGCGTGTCATTGAAAGCCATTGTTTCTTTACTGATTTTCTGTTTGGATGATCTATCCATCGATGTAACTGGGCTGTTAAAGTCCCCTATTATAATTGTATCACTATCAGTTATCCTTTATGTTTGTTATTAGCTGCTTTGTGTATTTGGGTGCTCCTGTGTTGGCTGCATAAATATTTATAATTGCTATATCTTCTTGTAGGATTGTTCCCTTTATGATTATATGGTGTCCTTCTTTGTTTCCTGTTACAGTCTTTATTTGAAAGTCTATTTTGTCGGATATAAGTATTACTATCCTGGCTTTCTTTTTTGCATGATAAATGCTTTTCCATCCTTTCACTTTCAGTCTATATGTCTGCATGTCTTTAGGTCTGAAATGAGTCTTTTGTAGGCAGCATATAAATGGGTCTTGATATTTTATCCATTCTGTTACCCTATGTCTTTGGATTGGAGCATTTAGTCTATTTACATTCAAAATAGTTATTGACAGGTGTGTATTTATTGCCATTTTGTTACTTGTTTTATAGTTGTTTTTGTAGTTCTCTGTTTCTTTCTTCTCTTGCTCTTTTCTCTCATGGTTTGTTGGCTTTCTTTAGCAATCTACTTGGATTCCTTTCTCCTTATTTTTTGCATATCTATTATTGGTTTTTGATTTGTTGTTTCCATTAGGTTTGTATAAAACATCTTCTGCATAGAGCAGTATATATTAAGTTGATTGTCACTTGAGTTTGAACTTCATTCCTCTGTCTCCCTCACCACGTTTTAGGTATATTGTATCATATTTCACATCCTTTTATTTTGTGAATCCCTTGACTGATTCTTACAGATGTACTTACTTTTTTTTTAAGGATTTTATTTATTTATTGGACAGACAGATATCACAAGTAGGAGATAGGAAGGCAAAGAGGAAGGGAACCAGGCTGCCCGCTGAGCAGAGAGCCCGATGCGGGGCTCGATCCCAGGACCCTGAGATCATAACCCTAGCCTATCATAACAAAAGCAGAGGCTTTAACCCATTGAGCCACCCAGGCACCCCAGATGTACTTATTTTTGATGTGACCTCTTTTCTATATTCAGCTGTGGAGAATTTGTTCTGCTAATCTTTGGGTCATTTTCTGGGTTATTTACACTGGTGTGGGTGTTCTCTAGTTGTACCCATGGTGCAAGATGAGCTTGGGGTCCTCCTACTCTGCCATCTTCCCCAGAAATTGCCAGTTAGTGACTTTATATTTACAAGGACTTCTTTTTATCTCATCCTGCTATGGGGAATTTTTAGTGCCCCCACCCTTGACTATCTTTGGAAGTCCCCGATCCCACCTACTGCTTCTTGTGCTGCTTCACTGTCCATGTCTTCATTCCCTCACATGTGACTTAGACTCCACACCCATCATTATGATCAGTTCCCAGCAACTGCCCTTAAATACTACTCCCCTCCTTCCCTCTATTGCACTCTCCTAGCCCTGGTAAAAACCCAACACTCTGCCTACTCTGCATTGTATCCAAAAGGCGCAATGTGGTAGAGAAAAACACACAGCTATGCTATCTAAGCTCAGTTAAATTTATGGTCATTGCAACCATGTCCTCAGCTCTGTTGAGCAACCTCACCCTTTTTCACCAGTCAGGAAGCTATTTCCATACTCCTGTGTCTCCCCAGCATTCTACACCCACTCCCCAACTAGGAACCTTCTGAGTTATTCCATTGATCAATTTATCTGTCTCTATGTCAGTTATTTTCAATTGATAACTTTAATGTTTATTTCCTGTAGAAACAGAACTACTCAGAAGAATGTTTCACTATTTACTCAACAAAAAACTTACCAACCTTTCTGTGTCTGTGCCCATGTGACCCTGCCTTTTCTCTTATTCAGCAGGACTAACTGTGCTGGCTCCTGCATAAGGCCAACCCCTCCACTTGTGCACTAGGTCCTATCACCTCTTGCCCAGTCAAGGACTTTGCTCCAAAAATTAGCCCCTCTGCTCTCCATCATCAAATTTCCCCTCTCTAGTAGACTGCTACCATTAGCATACAACTGTACTATATTACCTAGAACTGTATTTTTCTGTTCATTTTGTAGCAGCAACTCCTCAAATAGTTGTAAAAAAAACTCACAGCTCATATTTCTCTCCTCTTACTAGTCATGATCACATTCCCAGCAGACTTTTGTCCCACCACACCCTAGAAACTACTCTGGACAAAGCCACTTATAAATTCTATATTGTTAAATCTAGTGGACAATTCTCAGTCATCAACCTTACAGACACATTTGAAAGAGATGACCCAACTGCCTTGAATCACCTCCTTCTCTTGGCTACATCCCCAGCACCTACAGAAGTGCCTGGCACATATTAGGTACACAATATGCACTATATGAGTGGATGAATTCATTCACTTAAATGTTGATTGCTCAGCTGTTTCAAGCTAAATAGTCTTAGTACAAGGTTACAGTAAATGTCAAGGACATGATTGTTTTAAGAATTTCAGAATTATTTTATCACATATTTAAATATGAGGTCAATTTTCTAAAGTGGCATCTTTCATACAAATAAACAAGATTTATGAGAGGTATACACATAATAAGTTCAATACTTATCTCTTGAGACAACCAAAATCATCTCAAAACAACTATTTTCCCAATTTACCTGGTTTAAAAACATATATATAATCACCCTTACCTCCTTTTTTGCAGGAAATAATTTCCAAAGATGATTATTCAAAATATATCTTAGTGTTAATTAACAATATGTAGAAACCCAAATAAAGGAGATGTTCCCCCCTTGTGGACTGGGAAACTCAATAAATATGTCCATTCTTCTTCAAATTGATATATGCATTCAGTGTAATTCCAATCAAAATCCCAACAGATTATCTTTTTAGACTTTGACCATTTCTATGGAAGAACAAAGAACCAAAAGGAGCCACACACTCCTGAAGTATGAGAAGATGTGAAGGAAGGGACTGCTTGCCTTCCCAGATAGAAGGAAAAACATAAAGCCACAGTATATTACCAGCACAGGGACACATACATTGATCAACAGAACAAAACAGAAGGCCCAGCAATAGAACCACACTTATACAGACACTTGATTTATGACCACTATGTGTCAGGGATTTGAAGGGACACCAGCTCAATGAACATTCAGTTAATCCTGTGGAGCAAGGGGTCTATACCCTGAAGTCTGCAAGGGGTGGGTAGATATAAATAGAAATCTATTAATCTTTAAATAGATAAAATTCAGGGAGTCCATGAACTTAGATGAAGGGGAAAGGCATCTTTATTTTCATCCACTTCCAAATGAAATTTAACATTCACATGAATGATCAATGGAGTATTAGCAGAACCTGTGTCTTTAACATTAATAAAAACATATTCTCTAAAAAGGAACCAATAAGCTTCACTAAGCAACCAAAGGGGTCCAAGGCACACAAAAAGTTAAAAACCCCTGCTTTGGAATGCAACAATACTTACTGCCATGAATTGAATGTTTGTGTCTCCCACCAACACCCCGCACCCACCAAAATTCGTATTTTGAAGCTTAATTCTCAATAGGACAGTATTCAAAGGTAGGGTGTTGGGAGGACACCAGGGTAAAACCCTCATAATTGGGATTAGTGTTTTGTTTTGTTTTGTTTTGTTTTGTTTTGTTTTGTTTTATTTTCAGAAGAGACTAGAGCACTAGTTCTCACTCCACCATGTGAGGACATGTCAAGAAACAGATCTTCACAAACGAGGAAGTCAGCACTCACCAAGAACCTGATCCGAGAGTACCTTGATCTTGGACTTCCAGGCCTCCAGAATTGTGAGAAATACATTTTGTTGTTTAAGCGACCCAGTCTATGGTATCATCATAGCAGCCCAAACGAACTAAGATAGTGATCTTTAGGCCAAATAAATCTTACAGTACTGACACGATGTAGAGAACCTACACAAGTTAAAATTACTCACCAAACCCAGCTTAGCCAGCCTCACACAATAGCAGTTTTCTTTCTCTCTCATCCCTAGGGTGCCTTGCTTCCTAACCTCTGGCCAGGGACATCACTTTCCACTTTTTATTACCTCATAATCCCCCGTTTCAGGTTACGTGGCCCCTCTCTGGTTTTCTGATGACCAATCCAACTCCTCCTTCTTCTCCAGATTCTGCTGGACCTAACAGCTCTCGCCTCTCCTTCCTCCACCCTTCTCCCTGCCTCACGCATATTTGGGAATTCCAGGGAGCACATCCCAACTATGCTGTTCCCCAGCCATGCTCTTGCCATACAACAAATTAGCATCCCTGACACAGACTCTTACATCTGGCAGCTTTTCTCTACAGCGACACAGGGGTTGTAATTTAACATCCAAGACATATCAAGGGGTGTGGGCTATTTCTTCCCAGGCTCATTTAACGATTTTCTCTGCAGCAAATGAAATGTTCTAGATGCCATTCCTTTTACTAAATGTGGAATGGGGTCTCTGACTTAATAAAGAGTTTATACAAGAGATTTTTAAAGGTAGATTTATGACTGTCAAGCTCTAAAGGAAACTGAACAACGCTACCGGCTTGATGGAAAAAAGAAAAAGAAAAGAAAAGAATGTTGAATTAAGTAGAATTGTGTATAAATAGATGGTTCTGAAGTTCAAGAGAGTTATAAACGCTGCCTTCCTGAGAAACTGATAAACCAACTTAATCAAATTTATTATCGTAAATTTTGAAAAAATGAAACCTAAATCAATGAAATCTTGATGTCAAAGAAAAATTTTAGTTGATATTTGCCTTTTGGGGTATTGTGAGGTAAGTACATGTTTGAAAAATATTAGTCTATAAGGTCAGAGGTGCTGTTGGGTTTTTTGTTTTATATTAGCATTCCTCTTTTGAAAAAAAGTAATTGGATAAATTACCTTCATTTTCACTTTTTAAAGATTATGATACTAATTAGTAGTAATTAAAGGTTGTTTTTAAAATAGGTATTATGGATTCATGTGGACATTGTTCATGTTCTATGACTATTGAAAATCTTTTAAACGACCTACCTAAGTTTTGGGGACTTCTCATATTTTAAGTCTCCAAGGAAGGAGCTGTAAACTCACTTTCTCAGCCTTGCTCAAAGCTGCACAACAGGCATGTGACCTCAGCACTACCAAACAGATGGACCCATAAGAGCCTTTAATTCAGAAGAGAACACAGGGAGCAGAATCTTCTTTCTGCTCAGGGTGATGACAGAGGTTCCTGGGCTTGCAGAGACACTAGTGCCAGTGGGCCACAGTCCACAAGTCCAAGAGGGCAGCAGGAGCCGTGAACTCCCACCAGCAGATTTAAGAGGGTCCTTGCTGACACAGTCATAGTGCAATCTCAGAGCACTGTCCTTGGGTGACACAGTCATAGTTCAACCTCAGAGCACTGTCCCTGGGTGGCACAGGGACACCTCATCTCTCCTGCCCTCACTCTGAACTGCCTTCCTAACATCCTCTAGTATTTTCTCCCTAAACTATGTTGAAATTAGCTATAAACGCTTTTACATTTTTTTAAGTTATTTAAATGTCATTAAATGTTCTTTATGGAAAAAATCAAAAAAGCTTACATAAAGTTTTTAAAATATATAAAATCCCCCAAATATGTGATTAAGGGGGTATCTAATTATATTAATATTTAAAAGAATATAGTCATGCAACTTCTGGTCATGCAATTGTGCCAGCAAAGGACATCACTGCATTGAAGCCAAAGCATACCACTAAGTTATGAGCGACAGAACACTGATGTCTTGATAGGGTAAAAACAAGGATCTGAATGTAAAAGGAGCTTATTAACTGAAATGAAATTCTTACAAAAGCAGGTATTTTATTTTTTAGTATGTACATCTATTAGCTATTTCTGCAATGATGCTGCATAACAAACCCTCAAAGTCAGTGACTTATTTTTCTTGCTCCCAGGTCTGCAAGTCAGTTGTCACAGTCTGCTTGGCTCTAGGTTTCAAACTGGACTCACTTCTGCTTCCTGTGTCTCTATATTGTCCTTAGACTGGAAGCTAACCAGAACATGTTCTTCCTAGAGTGGATGGCAGGAGCACCAGAGGCCAAGCCAATGCACAGAAACACACCTAAGATCTCTGGGGACATCGTTTTTGCAAAACCCCACTGACAGGCATGAAACATACGGCCACACCCAACATCAATGGGGCATTAGTACTTCTTCTAATGGAAGGTCCTACAAAGTCACAAGGCAAAGGCATAGGCACACAGTTCTAAAAGGGGGAAGAGAAGATTGGGGGAAAAACACTCCAATTAATCATAATTAATCACCGCCTCCCCAATTAACTCTCTAATGAGCAAAATATATGGGCTTATCATGGTTTAACAGGTTCAGCCACATATCACTCTCCCTCACCTTAGCCAGCACCACTGTATATTACACATAAAGATTGGACCCACACATTGTCACATTAAACAATACCCACATAAACAATGACAACCATCTCACACACAATCATCTCACAGCAAACACAATAAATATTACCTATCTCCCATTACCCAACCTCAGAATGCAAAGTGATTCTTTCCATCCAGTAATTTTAACTGTCTTTCAGTCCAGCCAGCTAAATCATGTTTTCTCACATTTTGAATTGCTCTGACCTAAATAGAATATACCTTGCTACTGAGTCATTTATTTGATGTCACACATAATTGCTCTCTTTAGTTCCTCCATGTGTAGTCAATTTATCAGACAAAATGTATTTGAACTTGAAACTGACTCCCTGGAAGAGAAGCTAGAGGCGAAGTGTGGCTAATGCATCTCTAGAGGGATCTTTCAATGAATTTAATCTATGGGATCCAAAAAGAGTAATTGTATCTACAATATACATTACTCCAAACCCCCAAAATCACTGCAGTAACTGACAGATACAAGGATAATTCACATGTAATTAATTCCATGTCTTTCTGCCTTCAACATTCAGACTGAAAGGTAAAAGCAGTTTCATCGGCCACAATCGAAGAAGCCAACAGTTACAACCTGTTAAACCCAGTTACCTCCTAGAAGTGATTAGCAGGTGTCACCACACTTGCAAACACCCGCCCCAGCAGCCAAGCACAGATGCCCATCCGGGGCTAGAGAAAATGGCGAGGGCCCTGAGAACCCCTTGCTTTTGTTTTTTTTGTTTTTTGGGGGTTTTTTTTAATTTATTTATTTGACAGACAGAGATCACAAGTAGGCAGAGAGGCAGGCAGAGAGAGTGGTGGAAGCAGGCTCCCCGCTGAGCAGAGAGCCCGATGCGGGACTCGATCCCAGGACCCTGAGATCCCATGACCTGAGCCGAAGGCAGAGGCTTAACCCACTGAGCCACCCAGGCACCCCTTTTTTTGGGTTTTTTTTTTTTAAAGATTTTATTTATTTATTTGACAGACAGAGATCACAAGTAGGCAGAGCAGCAGGCAGATAAGGACGGGGAAGCAGGCTCCCTGCTGAGCAGAGAACCTGATGTGGGGCTTGATCCCAGGACCCTGGGATCATGACCTGAGCGGGAGGCAGAGGCTTTAATCCACTGAGCCACCCAGGCGCCCCAACCCCTCACTTTTGAAGCAAAGGGAAGTGCAAGAGGAAAGTGTTCTTGAAGAGAAATAGTTATTCCCCTCTGAAAGATGCCCAGCACACACACATACACATACACACACACACACACACTCTCTCTCTCTCTCTCACTCTCTCTTTCTCTCTCTCTCTATCTCCGTGACTGAGAACGGGAGCATAGGGCTGACAGAGCCCGCAGCTCAGAAAAAAAGGATGTTTATAGTCCCGGGGGTGGAGACAGCAAGCACCGCCTTCTTGGGAAGGAAATATATTAGCAGTGACATCAGACGTGAAGGCGGCTGCTTGACCGTCCTGTCTATGAGACAAAAGGAGCAGGACGGTGGCTATCATTTTTGCGCAAAATTAAAGCTGCCCCACAAAAGAAGAAAAGGGGGGCCCTGAGCTTGAGCGAGGCCTAAAAAAGTAAAAATTCTCTTGAGTTTGGTGTAATTACGAAGGGATTCACAGCAACACCGCGGCGCCGAGGAATACCAATGAGCCTCGCTATGGTAACCGAGGAGACAAATATATCAGGAAGAAAAATAGGAAGACGCCGCAGGAACGAAATGAACTACCAAATCGACTGTTCAGTATTTTTGTAAACTGTTGCTAATAACCCCTTCACATCAAAATATCCTTGAATTTCTTTTATTTTATTTTATTTTATTTTATTTTATTTTATTTTATTTTTATTTCCAAACCTACTTTACGGTTTATTCTTGAGACGTTTCCACACATTCTAAAGCTGACACAGCTGTTTGGGAGCTATCTCTCTGCAAATGCTGCTCAGTTTGAAAATAATTATTTCTGAGTGGGTAAGGCTGGCTATGAGCTAGATGCTGTGAGCAGCAATTCTTACCGCGGTCTCAACTGGTTTACTCTTTGGGGTACGAATTCTTTCTCCTTTACAGTGTATCAAAAAAAAAAAAAAAAAAAAAAAAAAAAAGAATCCGCACCTCCATTTTTAAAAAGGGAGCATTCCCCCTTCCGTGGCCAGCTTCCCCTACACAGCTGATCTCTGCCAGGAGGTCTGGAGAAGGGCTCGCTCCAGCTCATAACTCATCATGAGCCTTGAGAGGCTGGACACTTTTAGATGCCTCTTGTGTGGAGCAACGCAAAATCAGCTGATGGACTGTGGCCACGCGGGGCGTCACCATGGCCCAGAGTTTTAGGACTGCTAGGAAATGCCCACGTTTTTTGAGATATTTCCTTCCCAATAGAGTCTACTTTACATGAAATATCCTAAAACAGCTATGTTATCTCACAAAACTGAGATCTGCCATCCAGATTGCCCTTTAGCATGAGTATACTTTTTGGCTTGATTCGTTCATCCAAATAATACGATTTTAAAACTTCGTTCGTGGCTTAAGCCATTGAATACAACAGGAGAAGCTCATGTATCTTGGTCATCACACTCATAAAGCCTTATGATTTGTCAAAGGTTTTACAGACTTAAAAAGTAGCTTTACTTGTTTTTATTTTATTTCTCTTACTACCTCCCTAAAATTCCATTAATTCAGCAACTACACAAAAAGTAGGCAGAGAGCCCTTCATTGAAAGGGACCATGCAGGTCATGAGAAGTAACTGACTGGTTTGCCTCTATTAATGTCTCCTGGGACTCCATTATGATTCTCTAAACTCTCAAATTATCTCTGTGCCTTGGCTATGTCCCCTAACAAGTTAACAGGTTATTTAAGCAAGCATGGTGAGTTATTTCATAACTAATTTTGCCTTTTTTATAAATAAGAATTTCATTAAGCTTTAAAAAGATCAACCAGTAATATCCTTTTCCCCTTTATTTTCTCTTTGAACTTTGGAAGTAACAGGCCCAGCAACACCTGAATATGCCCGGTGAGGTCTCCATGATCTGGACCTTGCCTCCCACTTTCCCTTCAAGCCTATCCCTGAGCTCTGTTGTGTGTCTTTAGACACACATCACCCCATGTGAGCCTCCCAACATCCGTGTGTGCTGGCATCTCAATCATATTTTGCAGAAATAGACTCAAAATTTAAGTTACTTCCCAAAGCCACGTAACCAGTAAGGGACAGCAGGGGTTTTCAGCCCACTCAGAATCCATACTCTTTTGCTCGATCTTACAGATTTTTCCTACCAAGTTCCAGGACCACACTTTTCCCTAGGAGGTGAGGCAGCTAGCGAAGATCGGGGGTATTATTCCCAGAATGCTTTCTTGGTCACAATCTCCAAACCACTTCCAAAGGTAAGAACAACAGTCTCCGCTTACAGAACTGATCTGTATCACTCTAAGGACAGTGATGCAAAAACAGAGAGGATCCTGTGAGAGGAAAGTGAGTGAACAAATAACATTTGCCTGGTGTCTGCCATGGGTTAAGACGTGTGGAGGACTGCCGGCTCCATACATTATTGCCAGCCTCACAGCGACCAGGGAAGAGGGAGAGAAAAATCACCATCTTAAAATGAAGAACACGAGAGTTGAAGAAACTTGTCCAAGACCACATAGCATTAGATGATGGAGACAAATTGAAACCCGTATTTATCCTCACTCTCCTCCATGTTCCACTGGCTCTCAGGGTTGGATTACATGAAGGCCAGTTTCACCACAAAGCTATTAAACTGTATGAGGTACCTTCTTAAAGTGTCATATGTATAGCCTAAAAACCAGAAAATTTTACAGGGGCATTTTTGATATCCCTCAACATTAAGAGGAATGCAAAGCTAAACAAATTTCGAGAACAGCCCAACCCCTAACACGATTTTTGCACTAAGATTTTGCCCTGTTCTCTTTCTCTGTAAACCCCAGAACGAATTTTGAAATGTGTGTACAATCAATCCCTGCCTTGGCCATTTTGAAAAACAAATGTTCAAAAAGAAGATAACAATGCAGTATGTATAATCTATAATATTTTTGTAAGTTAACCATGCCTCATAAGTATTTTATTTTCAAAACTCAATCTTTCTATATTGTAGTGGAACATGGTTTTAGAAAGCTTCCATCACTAATAACTGGCTTTTCCCCCCGACTGTCACCGTTCATTCATCCATAGGGACACTACTTCCTCCTAAATATTCACCAAACTCTTCAAATCAACACTAATCCTGAACTTATTCCCTCAGGCTCAAGCCTTCATTCATTCAAACATTTGACTGGTGGGATGACAGAGCTACTGGGCCCCTGACCAACCTCTCTGACCACATGCCTGATAACAATGCCAGCTTCTCAGGCCTACACCCTCATGGGCCTCAGCTATGTTGGACTCCAATTCGCCCCAGTGGCCCTGCCAAAAGAGTCTGGAGTGGGGAGAGAAACAGCCACTGTATTCATTAGGCAGAACCCTGCCACAACAGACCACACCAAATCAACACACAATCTTATTAAAAACAGTCAGCTTGTTACATCAATACAACATCAAAGCACACTGCCTACGGGCCCCTTTCTCCTTCCAGTTGGTTTGCCAACCGGAAGCTCCTTCAACAGAAATTCTAGAGCACCAACCCCCTTTCCCCTCACATACACTCACTCTTCATAATGTGCCTCCTTCAGAGTTCTCTCTCTCTTCCTTTCCATCCCCTTGATTATCTGCTTAATTATCATGCACTTTCATTACAGCAAACATTTCCCAACTTGACTCTCTCCTTCATATTTCTTCCCATCCAATCCATTTTTCTGCCTGATTAATCTTGCTATAACATCATTTTCCACAAATCACCCTCCTGCCCAAGTACGTACAAATCCCCATGCCTCATGATAAAACCCATCCCCCTTACCATGCAATTCAGCTCTTCCACAACCAGCCTTATCTCTTCTGGATCTTCTGTGGGGTCACCAGTCCACTGATGGTCCATCAACACATCTGCCTCATTTCCAGCACTGCCCACAAATATCCTGGCCCTGCCATCCTTCCTCCCACCTGTCAAAGCCCCAGCTCTTCCATTAAAGTATGTCCTCCTCTAAAAGGCCTTGCTTTCCTTCTCATTATACCCATAAATATCCCCTTAAGTGTTTTCCACTGAGAGTGCTCTTAAATCCTCCTTGGTAGCAGCAGAGCACAGGAGAAAGATCACATAAGTGTGCAGGCATGCACACACGTGGAAACTACCAGCGAGCCCTGCCCAACCCATGGCAATGAACTTGTCCTTCTCAGAGCATGGCTACTGCTGCCTTCAGGCACAAGCTGTGTTCCTGTCTGTCCTACAAAACTCTATGCTGAGCCAAGTCAGAAACCACAGCAGGCATGGCATTGACGCTTCAGAGCACCCAGAAGGAGCATTCTCACAGTCGTGGAGTAAATGAGTGCTTGGGTTTGCTGAGCCATCTCAGAAGAGAAAGACAGCTCCTGAAGAATTTAGGATGACCTACTTGTTCTCCAAAACACTATGGATAAGTGTTTGACCAGTTCCTCAACAAATAAGATATAGCTCCACTAAAAATCAAATTTCTAATACAGCAGGACTTTCTATGATCAGGCCGACTTTAAAAATGTTTTTAAAACCTGAACAACTTATCCTTCTTTCACTGGCTTTATAGTAAGTTAAATGTTAGTACTCTGGTCGGTGGTAGTTGTATAGAAATAAAAAGTTTAAAAATTAGATGCATGAGATACAAGGCTATACGGAATTAGAATACAAAATCAGTAGCTCAGGAATCATGAGGACATTTATTCAATACAAACTTAAATGGATGGAGCAAAGAAAAGAGCAAAGCTGTTAAAATAGTAGCTTAAATGACTAAAATAATTGATACGCAAATGAAAAGTTACGGTGCAAACAATTAAAAAGTATTAAAAACCTCCAGGAACAATAAAAATCCAAACTGAGGGCTACAATAACTCCCCAAAATAAGTAAAATAAAGTAATGAGACATTTATCAGAAATTACAAATTGCTAAGAATGCAAATACAAAAATTTCACTTCCTGAAAAGAACTTGGAGAAGTTTAAACCTAAAGTGTCCTAACACTGCTATGACATGGCATTGACATCACAGAAATGTCATTTGTAGCAACGATTACACTGAGATAGTCAGGCCTGCTAAGGAACATCTCCCACTTTGGGGTCAGAAAGATGTGAGCCCTAATAGGAAGGGCCCTTACTAGCTGTGTGACCCCCAAGTTGTTTATATAACGTCTCTGAGCTGCAGCTTCTACACCTACTAAATGAGATCACGCTTACCTAAGAAAGTTATTGGGGAGATCCAACCTCAAAAGCCTCAATACAGAGACTGGTTCATGGTAACCCTGCCCTAAATAATGTCCATTATAGGTTATGACCTTGCATACATCCATTCATCTAGAATCTGTGGGCAAAACAAATCTCTGGAGAAAGGTCTCTATCCTTACTGGAGCTCTCATGCCCCAAAAGATGTCTCTGATACCCTATAAAAGCCACAATCAGAGTTCACAGCCAGTCACAATTATGTCATTGAATTCTATCACTTCACTTCCCATCGAGTGACTCCTATCTGTCCAGGGCACAGATCAGAAGGAACGGCGGTGAGGGGGAGACTGCAGGCTGACTAGGCGGGGCTGGGCAGCAGGTCACACTCACACCAGGGCCTGGCGCTCATCACCACCCTGCACATCCCAGCCAGGCGACACCCGCCGTCACAGCTACAGCGATAAGGCCACAGGAGCAATCAGTCTCTTTCCCAGGCTTCCGTTTTCCTTGCTTATTCCCATCAGCAGCACCAAAACTGTTCCAATCCTAGGACTGGCCTTTCCCATGTGGAAACTACAGAGAAGCCCAAGTGTGTGAGCAAGAAAGAAGGGGTATGGGGGTCCCTCAGAGTAAAGACTTTTCCAGTGTATTTCAACAACCATTTATTGATGGCCTCGTGTGTGTGAGAGCTTGGAGATGAAAATAAGAACTCTCGGAAACTCTGTATTTTCCTCGCCCCATGGGAAGTACACCCCAAACTGACTCTATGTCAGGATTGGAAAAGTCAGAGTGTTTCACCTCCACTCATCCAGAGACACATCTCGAGCAACGAGGGGCGACGGCCCCATGTTCCCCCACCAGCTCTCCTTTAACTGCCTCTGAGGCTGTTAAGCTTTTCACATTTATTCAAACATAAACATGAACATTTCCCCTATAATGTCTTTTTTCTCCCATAATAATCTGTACTCTAATTCAAAGAAATGCAATTTCATCGTTGGTTCACCAGGCTGATGTTTGAAAAAAGACCATGTGATGCAAACCATAATGACTAAGGAATAGAATGAAGGCTACACAGCAGATGATTTCCAGCAATGCAGTCATTTACTATAAAGAGCTTCCTTCCCTGATGAAAGGTTTTTAAAAATTAAGCTTTAACTGCTATGTCGGATGCCCGCCCCCGGGTCAGTACCACCGGACTCATCGTCGGTGAATCTCGGACTCAGAAAGGACTTTGGCCACCAAGAAGAGGGCCAGAGGAAGGGCTAGCAGATGGGGCCAAAGGAGACTGTGGCCACCACGATGCATATATTATCTTCCACTGTGAAGGGCTGGTTTGGCCCTAGCATGACCCATGCGAACAGCCACGCAGGGGTCCTTAGCAACCGTTGAAGTGGGTAGTTTAGCTGAGTGTGCAATGCTGCACTGTGGGATGATGCTGGTTTTACTTGTGTTCTCAGTCAAAAGAGACTTGTCCTGGCCCAAACAGAGCCTATCACCTTCCCTGTCTACACAGGGTCGCAGATGCCAGACCTCCCACAAACAACAGAAGTCTCTGCAGAAAAAGAGGCCATTCCCACATAAAGGACTGAAGGGGAAACCAGCACTTGCAAAGGAGAGAATGAAATATCTACATATAAAAATCAGGTGGGCTTAGAAGCTCTTTAAATCTACACTCTGAGGGCGCCTGGGTGGCTCAGTCGGTTAAACATCCAACTCTCGGTTTCAGCTCAGGTCATGAAACCAGGGTCATGAGATCGAGCCCTGCATCAGGCTCTGTGCTCAGCTGGGAGTCTGCTTGAAGATTCTCCTTCTGGCCTCTCCTCCCATGCATGTTCACTCTCTCTCTCTCTCTCTCTCTCTCTAAAATAAATAAATCTTTTTTTTTTTAATCTATACTCTGAACACATTTGGAGATGGAAGGGTTAAATACGTATTGCCAACAGAAAGAAAAACTCTGAAACAAGAAAGTCTTGTCCTGAAACGGATATAAGTCAGCAAAAGTTTCACATGGAGCAGAAGACATCCAATAACATTTATCTCTAGTCTTTCTGGGTGCTCTGCCACTGGGGAGACTGACAAAGATCTGGAATAAAGCTGATATGCTGAAGGGAAACCAAGCACAATGAAAGCAGAGAAGGAAGGCAGTGGTCAGATGGTCATGAATGTCCACGTTGGGAGCCAAGGACAGAGGATGAGGGCAGGACACACAGCGGAAAGGTAGATAGCCAGCAAAGCTTCTAGGGAGCCCACTTTCTCTCCAGCAAGTAGCAGGCAAGGTGTCAGGGAGACAAAGGTTGTCAGGAAAAAGCTCATCTATTGTCAGACCTGGACACGGGGTCCTACCCCTCCCAGGCCAGCCAGCTGGCACTGCCTGGCTGCCACCTTCCACAGAGAGAATCAGGACTTGGTACAGGAGGACGACCGGCAGGTAAGGCGTTGGAGTGTGGCCCATGGCACATAGACAAGGAACTCACTGGGTCTTTTCAAGTTACAAGGTATACATCATTTCATGGTCTACCAAAATAAATGATTTACAGGATAATACATGGCAACAGTGCATTATCACAGATACTCCAGGGAAATAAAAACTCAGAAAAAATAATACGACTATTGGTAAAGCCCAGGTGTCAGTAATTAGGAGGTGACCGACTTCCCACTTCATGGGTGAGCAGGCAGTAGAAGCTTAATGTTCCTCGGCAAGTCAACAGTCTCCTTCAAAACTAAGTCTTTTTGTTTCTTTTTAATAGTCATATGTTTGGTTTCCCAACAGAAAATACAAACTGGCTCCCTTGTTCTGTTAGACAGCAATTTAATGTACCCATTCCCTACACCCACTACACCAAACATCCAAACAGCTCTCTATATTTCTAACACAACTATTTCTCATCTAAGGATTGATCCAAAAAACATGCATGAGAAAAACAAAGCCAGCTTTTTTCTCTGTAGGTAGTAATCAGGTGATTTGTTTGGTTAGTGGGTTTTTCTGTGTTTCTTTTTTTCCTTTCCAGAGGAAAAAAAGTACTAGCTCTATATAAATGCCAACCTCTAAAAAGAAGTAGGTACTTCTTAGACAAGAGGAAAATATCTCTGAGGTGGGAAAGAGGGAGGTGTTTTTAATGTGGATGAAACATTGTTCTTTTAAGTATTAATTTACAAGAGTCTCACTAATGTGAGTCATAAAAAATTATTCACAAATAACTGTAGCAGAGTTTTGTGTCCCATGCAGGGTCAAAAAAAAAATGTCTTCTAGAATTGCGGATAAACACCAGAAATTAGTCATCTAGCACTTAGTTCCCACCTACTGTGTGAAAGCTTGAACTATAGAACACTTACCTTGTCAAAGATCTATTCAATGATCTTTGTGTTTTAGGATACAAATGAATTTCTAAAATCATAAATCCACAGAGAATTAAAGATTTACAAGTCAATTAATCAGGTTTGTTTCTGACCCAGCTCTCTGGACTGACCTCCCACACAGTCCTGCTGGCACTTTTTGGATGGGACCAGCTCTGGGATTGTGTTCGTACCTACCTCCTATCTTGCTGTTCAATTGTCTCTCTCCCCACTCATGTCCTCACTGCTCAGCACCTCCCCTGTCCCATGAACATTCCTCTGGTGGTGGTTTCCCTAGTGTTTGTTGAAAGGGTCTTTTGTTACAGTACCATGTGATAACATGCACATTTGAACTACTTGCTGAACCAGATTGTTCTTCAAAGACAGAAACTCTGACTCTTCCTTCTGTATCCCTCGTGGAATCTAATATACCAGTCTGACACCAACTCTATCCAATCGATGATTATTGATCGAGGGATGATGTCATGGGTTTCCTGCATCGACTTAGGGTGTTCATATCCTGCTGTGGAGATAAAAGCTTCTCAGACAGGGCCTATCTAATCCGAATATGAAAGGGGTTGTCTACACAGGTACAATCACATGAGCAATGGGAAAAATGGTTACGTAGTTCTTTTTTTTTTTTTTTAGATTTTTATTTATTTATTTGACAGACAGAGATCACAAGTAGGCAGCGAGGCAGGCAGAAAGAGGGGGGAAGCAGGCTCCCTGCTGAGCAGAGCACCCAATGTGGGGCTCGATCCCAGGACCCTGAGATCATGACCTGAACCAAAGGCAGAGGCTTAAGCCACTGAGCCACCCAGGCGCCCTGGCTACATAGTTCTTATCATGTGAACTACTAACCTTCCTTTTTTGCACATTTCAGATAAAATGATTGGGGGAGAAATGTGGGAAAGGGGATAAATCTCAGACATCTTAAAAGAACGTTTTCAGGTTTTGTCTCTATTAGGAATGTTTATAAATAAACCAAAAATTGTCCAAAGAATCAAGAATTCCCAAAAAACTTTCACATCATGTGTGTATTCCAATTTTATTTCTATAGCTCCAAACAACAGAATACATCATAACCTGAAATTTTCTATTATATGTATGGATGTTACATTAAAAACATTTTAATTTGACCCTCAGATTGTTGATTCTTCAAACCATTTTTGTCCCTTTCGGACCTACACTGATTTCCTTACAGTCCAAAAGAAATTGTGCGTGTTCGGTAGTAACAAGTTTTCTCTTAATAAAATCTCTTCTAAAATGAAGACATTGCTAATGAATAAAAATATGAAAGTACCAGGCACCTGGGAGGCTCAATCAGTTAGGTGGCTGACTCTTGATTTTGGTTCAGGTCATGATCTCGGAGTTCTGGGGTCGAGCCCTGAGTGGGCTCAGTGCTCAGCAAGGAGTTTGCTTGAGGACTCTCCCCCCTCCCTCTCCCCCTGCTTTCGTGGTCATTCTTTCTCTCTCTTCTTCTCTCTCTCTCTAAAAATAAATAAATCTTTTGTTAAATATGAAAATAAAAAAATATTTCAGTATTAGAAAAAATTTTATAAGAGCATCTGCTGAGTCAAATACCTAAATGTCTTAAAATTGAATTAAATAATCCCTCCTCTTATCTATATTCCCATGACCTAGAACTGGAGCTAATGGCATATACTTTCAGAAGCCTGGCACAGCACACAGAACTCCAAGGATCCAAGGATCCAAGCAGGTCAATCCTAAATCAAGTCAATCCTAAAAAGCCACAGGATGAGAAACCAGTGAACATGAGCCAACTTCCACGTGGCAAAATAGCTGAGCTTTCTAAAACCATACAGAAAAGGAATAGTGGGCACCTGAGTGGCTCAGTCGTTAAGCATCTGTCTTCAGCTCAGATCATGATCCCAAGGTCCTGGGATCGAGCCCCACATTGGGCTCCCTGCTCAGTGGGAAGCCTGCTTTTCCATCTCCCACTTCCTCTGCTTGTGTTCCCTCTCTCACTGTGTCTCTCTCTGCCAAATAAATAAAATCTTTAAAAAGAAAAAAGAAAAGGAAAAATCTTGGTAAAATTCTGGGGGTAAAAATGCCAGAAGGCCTCATTATTTGAAACAAAATTTGACATAACTAGCTCTCAGACTTCACCTGTCTAGGAATGACAAGGGCACATCGTAACTGCAGATTTCTGGACTCCCTCCAGGTGGGTCTGAGGCCAGGCCCACCAGCCAGCACCTTCCACATGCTCCCCAGGTAAAATATGACACAGGAAACCTCAATTTTGAGAAATACTGACATACAGGAAGAACCTCACACACTTTTTTTTCTTCTAAAATCTCAGTACTGTCCTCTCTTGAAGTCTTTGGGCATTTCTGAAGAAAAGCTGGACAATCAGACAATAAGATATTTAATCAAGCAAAAGCTGGAAAATCAAGATCTCATCCCAAATTCTTAAATTCTTATCAACATAAGAGCAGCACCTGTGCTCTCCATTTGAAACACCCACAGCCAAGTTAACAGACACAACAGACAAAAGAGGGGGAAGCTTAAGTGCAGCTGCAAACAGTCCCTGACTTGTACACACACACACACACACCACACGCATACACACATGCATGTGCACACACATATACATGTGCACAAACATACGCATACATACATCTATACACTTAGAAACATGCACATACCTACACACACATACACATACATATACGCACCAACACAAACATGTACACATACCTATACACATATACACACCTACACACGTACACACACATACACACTCACATATACACATGCACGTATGCACACACACCTAAAGCCATATACACATGCACAGTTACACACACCTAAACACATGCACATACATACACACATACCCGTGTGTGTGCACAGACACACAGGCACATATGTATACACATAAACACACATGCAAATGGATTCATTCTCTGAGTACTCCCCACCACAAAACCTAGTCTACACATAAAATAGACATCCAATAAGCATTTGTTAAAAACCAAATAAATTTAGAGCAGTAAATCACAGGAAATTCATCTAATAAGTTAGCAGAGAGATCCCAAGCGGGCCAGATGGGCCAAGTAAGTCCCTCCAAATTGAACAGAAAAGCTCTGGTGTCACTGTCAGTGAAAAAGGTCAAAAACGGTACTGTCAAATGCATATGAGCAAATATGCCTCTAAATCATTATTTTATTTCTTTTTACATCTACCTACATGTATGTATATACATATATACAATGATACTCACATACCTTCTTTTACTCTTTGTTTGGCACAACCAGGGTCAATAGCTAGTATGTATTAGTCCATATTTTTCTCCCTACACATATCATCTCCATCATACATATGCAAATACAGACATAGCTATGCAGACACATGCACACAGGGAAAGTTTTAGAATTTATACACTTTTTCTCTCTCTGTATTTCTTGTTGAATAATAATACCACATGGACATCCCCACAAGGAATCTGATCTACCATATTTCACTCATTCTAATGGCTGCATGATATTCTAGGGAATGGATTATCATAATTTACTCTAATATTACCTCGTTGATGGGCTTTCACTATGCTTCCTGGTTTTTGCTACTACCAACAAAGCTGTCCTGGAGATCCTTCTACATATGCCTTTTATGCTGATGGTTTTGTTCATACAACAGAGATTCCCAAGAATAGAACTACTGGATTAAAGAATATATGTATTTTTGGAGGGAGGAGCAAGATGATGGAGGAGTAGGAGACTTAGATATCCTCAGGTCCCAGGAGTTCAGCTAGTCATCAAACTTTCTGAAGACCAACAAGCTCAACAGGAGATAGCAGAGAAGAAAAGCAGCAATTCTAGGAACAGAAAAACTATCACTTTCCAAAAGGCAGGACGTGCGGAGAAGTGAATCCATGGTGATGGTCAGGAAGAGAGACCACAGGGGTAGGGACTGGCTCCCAGCAAGTGGTAGAGCAATGGAGCAAAAATCAGAACTTTTAAGATGTCTGCTCCACTGAGAGACGCCACTCCAGAGTCCAAGCAGGAGTGGAGCCCTTGCGGGGACAGTGTGGTCTCAGGACCCTCAGGGTCACAGAAAGACCAGGGGTGCCTAAATGGGGCAGAACCCCCAGGTATCAGAGAAGAGAAGCTGGCTGTAGACACAGTGCTGAGCAGTGGGGTCTCAGCTCAGAGTTATCTTAAACCATGATCCGAGGCACAGTCGGGACACTGATATTTAAGCAGGGACCCTACAAGTGGCAGATCCAGAGAGACCCCTCCTTCCTCCTTTGGAAGGAACAGCATGGGAACAGACTGCAGGAATCTGCTCAGTTTGGAGACTCCAAATGGGGCCGTGTGCCGGAGACAGAAACACTCTGTCACAGGCCAGGTGAGCAGGTGGGGACCTAGGAGATGGGAGGGATTGACTGCTCTTCTCTGAAGGCACAGTGAGCAGTGGGGCCCTGAACTCTTGCCTCCTATGCGGCCGGAGATTGGGGGTCTGCCATTTTCATTCCCAACCTCCTAAGCTGTATGGAAAATGTTCAGGGAACAAAAACTACCGAGACCAAAATCCAGCAGATTACTTAGCTTGACCCCTGTCAAGGACCGTGCAATTCCATCTTAGGCAAAGACATTTGAGAATCATGGCAGCAGGCCCCTCCCCCAGATCAGCAAGAACAACCAGACAAGACCAAGTTCACCAATCAATGAGAACGGCGGAACTCCAGAGCTAGGGGAAAGCAACACATGGAATTCATGCCTTTTTTCCAATGATCCTTTAGTCTTCTGAAATTAAACGTTTTTAATTTTATTTTTTTCTTATTCTATTTTTTAATTTTTCCTCTTTTCTATTTTAAACCTTTTTTAACTAT
Organism: Pteronura brasiliensis; assembly: GCA_004024605.1. NCBI lineage: Eukaryota > Metazoa > Chordata > Mammalia > Carnivora > Mustelidae > Pteronura > Pteronura brasiliensis. The sequence continues at coordinate 2,864 of PJEN01008734.1, read as the reverse complement.
TTTATCTTATCAATACCTTTTTAAAAATCTTTTTAAATTTTCATTGTTATAGTCCTATTTCATCCCTTCATTGTATTTAACCTTATTTTTTGTATACATATAGGGTTTTTTTTTTTTACCTTAAAATTTTGGGATACAATTTCTTCTAATAGATTAAAATATACCCTAAATGTAGCACATGGCTTTGTTCTAGTCTCCAGCCTAATTATGCTCTTTCCTCTTTTTTTCCCTTTTCAACCAACTTCTTATCAATTCCTTTCTTAGATTCTTTTTTAGTTTTCATCTTTTCAATCATATTCCATCCCTTCATCATGTTCACCTTATTTTTGTGTATATATAAGTTTTTCTTTCTTTAAAATTTTGGGAGGTAGTTTCTTCTAGCAGATCAAAAGAGACCCAAAATCAAATGTGTGGCTCTGTTTTATTCACCAGTCTAATGTATATATATTTTTCTTTTTTCTCCCCTTTCTTCTCCCACTAGTTTCAGATCTCTTCTGATTTGGTTAGTGTATATTTTTCGGGGGTCTTTGCCACCCTTTTAGTATTTTATTCTCTCATTCATATATTCTTATCTGGATAAGATGATATAGTGGAAAAACCCACCACAAAAAAAAAAAAAAAAAAAAGAACAAGAGGCAGTACCAATAGCTAGGGACCTAATCAATATGTACATTAGTAATATGTCAGAACTAGGGTTCAGAATGACAATTATCAAGGTGCGAGCTGGGTTCAAAAAAAGCATGGAAGATATTAGAGAATCCCTTTCTGCAGATATAAAATCCCTTTCTGGTGAAATAAAAGAACTAAAATCCAACCAAGCTGAAATTTTTAAAAAGCTATTAATGAGGTGCAATCAAAAATGGAGGCTCTTACTGCTAGGATAAATGAGGCAGAAGACAGAATTAGTGATATAGAAGACAAAATGACAGAAAATAAAGAAGCTGAGCAAAAGAGAGACGAACAACTACTGGACCACGAGGGGAGAATTTAAGAGTTAAGTGATACCATAAGACAAAACAATATTAGAATAATTAGGATTCCAGAAGAAGAAGAAAGAGAGAGGGGGGAAGAAGGTATATTGGAGCAAATTATAACAGAGAATTTCCCTAATTTGGCAAAGGAAACAAGCATCAAAATCCAGGAGGCACAGAGAACCCCAAAATCAATAAAAATAAGTCCACACCCCATCATTCTAATAGTAAAACTCATAAGTCTCAGAAACAAAATGAAAAAATCCTGAAAGCAGCTTGGGACAAGATGTTCATAACATACAATGGTAAAAATATTATATTGGCAGCAGACTTATTCACAGAGACCTGGCAGGCCAGAAAGAACTGGCATGATATATTCAGAGCACTAAATATGAAGCCAAGAATACTATATCCAGCTAGGCTGTCATTGAAAATGGAAGCAGAGATTTAAAAAATCTTCCAGGACAAACAAAAACTAAAAGAATTTGTAAACACCAAACCAGCCCTACAGGAAATACTGAAAGGGGTCCTCTAAGAAAAAGAGAGAGCCTAAAAGTAACAGACCAGAAAGGAACAGAGACAATATACAGTAACAGTCACCTTACAGGCAATACAATGGCACTAAATTCATATCTTTCAGTAGTTACCCCGAATGTAAATGGGCTAAATGCCCCCAATCAAAAGATACAGGGTATCAGAATGGATAAAAAAACAAAACAAACATCAATATGCTATTTACAAGAAACTCATTTTAGACCCAAAGACACCTCCAGATTTAAAGTGAGTGGGTGGAAAACAATTTACCATGCTAATGAACATCAAAAGAAAGCTAGGATGGCAATTCTTTTATCAGATAAATTAGATTTTAAGCCAAAGACTATAATAAGAAATGAGAAAGGACACTATAACATACTCAAAGGATCTGTCCAACAAGAAGATCTAACAATTTTAAATATCTATACCCCTAACACGGGAGCAGTCAACTATATAAACCAATTAATAACAAAATCAAAGAAATAAATTGACAATAAAACAATAATAGTAGGGGATTTTAATAGCCCCCTCACTGAAATGGACAGATCATCTAAGCAAAAGATCAACAAGGAATTAAGGCCTTAAATGACACAATGGACCAGATGGACATCACAGATAGATTCAGAACATTCCATCCCAAAAACAACAGAATACACATTCTTCTCTAGTGCACGTGGAACATTCTTCAGAACAGATCACATCCTGGGTCACAAATAAGGTCTCCACTGGTATCAAAAGACTAAGATCATTTCCTGCATATTTTCAGACCACAATGCTCTGAAGCTAGAACTCAATCACAAGAGGAAAGTTGGAAAGACCTCAAATACATGGAGCATCTTATGAAAGAATAAATGGGTCAACCAGGAAATTAAAGAAGAATTTTTAAAAATTCATGGAAGAAAACTATAAAGTACTCATGAAAGAAATTGAGGAAGACACAAAGAAATGGAAAAATGTTCCATGCTCATGGATTGGAAGAACAAATATTGTGAAAATGTCTCTGCTACCTAAAGCAATCTACACATTTAATGCAATCCCTATCAAAATACCATCAATTTTTTTTTTCAAAAAAAATGGAACAAATAATCCTAAAATTTGCATGGAACCAGAAAGACCTCAAATAGCCAAAGGAATGTTGAAAAAGAAAACCAAAGGTGGATGCATCACAATTTCAGAGTTCAAGCTCTATTACAAAGCTGTCATAATCAAGACAGTATGGTACTGGCACAAAAACAGACACCTAAATCAATGGAACAGAATAGGGAGCCCAGAAACAGACCCTCAACTTTATGGTCAACTAATCTCCAACAAAGCAGGAAAGAATGTCCAATGGAAAAAAGAGAGTCTCTTCAACAAATG
>PJEN01008733.1:0-85316 GCA_004024605.1 Pteronura brasiliensis | reverse complement strand
AAGTTGGGTATTCATCCTTTCTGATGGACGCATAATACTCCATAGTGTATATGGACCACATCTTCCTTATCCATTCATCCATTGAAGGGCATCTTGGTTCTTTCCACAGTTTGGCAACCATGGCCATTGCTGCTATAAACATTGGGGTACAGATGGCCCTTCTTTTCACTACATCTGTATCTTTGGGGTAAATACCCAGAAGTGCAATTGCAGGGTCATAGGGAAGTTCTATTTTTATTTTCTTGAGGAATCTCCACACTGTTCTCCAAAGAGGCTGCACCAACTTGCATTCCCACCAACAGTAGAAGAGGGTTCCCCTTTCTCCACATCCCCTCCAACACATGTTGTTTCCTGTCTTGCTAATTTTGGCCATTCTAAGTGGTGTAAGGTGACATCTCAATGTGGTTTTAATTTGAATCTCCCTGATGGCTAGTGATGATGAACATTTTTTCATGTGTTTGATAACCATTTGTATGTCTTCATTGGAGAAGTGTCTGTTCATATCTTCTGCCCATTTTTTGATATGATTATCTGTTTTTTGTGTGTTGAGTTTGAGGAGTTCTTTATAGATCCTGGATATCAATCTTTTATCTGTACTGTCATTTGCAAATATCTTCTCCCATTCTGTGGGTTGCCTCTTTGTTTTCTTGACTGTTTCCTTTGCTGTGCAGAAGCTTTTGATCTTGCTGAAGTCCCAAAAGTTTATTTTGGCTTTTGTTTCCTTTGCCTTTGGAGACATATCTTGAAAGAAGTTGCTGTGGCTGATATCAAAGAGATTACTGCCTATGTTCTCCTCTAGGATTCTGATGGATTCCTGTCTCACGTTGAGGTCCTTTATCCATTTTGAGTTTATCTTTGTGTACGGTGTAAGAGAATGGTCAAATTTCATTCTTCTACATATAGCTGTCCAGTTTTCCCAGCACCATTTATTGAAGAGACTGTCTTTTTTCCACTGTATATTTTTTCCTGTTTTGTCGAAGATTAACTGACCATATAGTTGAGGGTCCATATCTGGGCTCTCTACTCTGTTCCACTGGCTTATGTGTCTGTTTTTATGCCAGTACCATGCTGTCTTGGTGATCACAGCTTTGTAGTAAAGCTTGAAATCAGGTAACGTGATGCCATTTCTTGACAGTTTTAAAACTACAAATTTATTTTTTTAAGTAGGAGTAAGGCTTTTCAGGTTATTTATTTCTTTTTGAGAGTACTTTGATAGTTTGTATTCTTCAAAGATTTTGTCCATTTCAGTTTATTCATTTCTTCACAAATATATTTTGATATTCTGTCTCTCATGAGTTACATCTGTGTCAACTAACTTCTTGACAAATTGACATAAAGTTGTTCATAATATTCTGATTTTCCTTGAAATATAGATACTGCAATGTGACATCATATCTCTTACTGTGATATTGGTTAATTTGTGACTTCTTTTTTTATCCTAACAATTAATTGGTCTGAGTTTTATCAATTTTTTTAATCTTCTCAAAGAACTAGGTTTTGAGTTACTAGCTAAGCATTTTGCATCAAGTGCAAATTATTTATGTTTTTATGGTTTTCTTAATTAGCCAATGTATAGTTATCAAATCCCTTGTTCAGCCCTGTCAATATGTTTTGCTCTGAAACCTACTTTTTCTGTTACCACTGAATAATTCAGTTCATTCTCTGCATCCATGAGCATGGATGGAAGAAAAAATTAATGTTTCATCCAAATAGGACCCAAAAGTATTGGATATTTGCCAACTTAAGAATATAGGAATGTGGGGCGCCTAGGTGGCTCAGTGAGTTAAGCCTCTGCCTTCGGCTCAGGTCACGATCTCAGGGTCCTGGGATCGAACGCTGCATCGGGCTCTCTGCTCAGCATGGAGCCTGCTTCCTCCTCTCTCTCTGCCTGCCTCTCTGCCTACTTGTGTTCTCTGTCTGTCAAATAAATAAATAAAATTTAAAAAAAGAATATAGGAATGTAATCAAAATATTTGTAGTTGTCATTCTATGAGCAAAAAAAAATATGACTTTAAAACAGCTTTTGGAAAGCATGTTGGATAATAAGTCACAAAATTAAGGGAGAACTGGGGAGAAAAGGCTAATGGTGAAGTTAAAAATACTAATAGGTGGAGAAGATAGAACACTAATGGAGCTTTACCACACTGAAGGAGAATTAAATGAAGGAATGTGTTTTAGAATAATAAGAAAACTGAATGCAGAGCCAGAGGCAGGGCCCAGTCTCACAACCCTGAAACCATGACCTGAACTGAAATCCAACATAGGATGCTTAACCAACTGAGCCACCCAGGTGCCCCCAAGCTGTCATTTTAAAGAGCAGCTAGTATAGGAAAGATCCAGTCACTTTCCAAGTGCTGGAAAGTTCCCTGGGTTGAAGGGGCTGATGAAAACCACAGTTTATGTTCTCTATCCATCCTGATAGAGTAGCTAGGGACGGGCTTCCATCCATATGCAATAGGGAGCCTACAGCTTCATGAGCCTCCCAGGTCCTAGCCCCCATGAGCCATGAATATCCTGGCTATAAAAAGCTGTAATCCAAAAAGAACAACTAGAAAATAAAGGACCTAGCTCTAGGACCAAATGGCAAGGGAGCTTCTAGAATTTCTCTGAGTCTGAGAGTCTGGGCAATGTCACTGCTTACATTCCTTATCCTCCTTGGTAGTGCAGATGGGAGCAAGGTCTGGCCTACAGCCTCAGAGAGTCCTGGGTCCCTGAACCATACCCACCCCCATCAACCCACCAAGGCAACCCCACTGTGGGGGTCACCAGGACACTCCTAAGCAGCACTCATGACAGCTCCAGCCACTGGGCCAACCACCACCAACTGAGCACCACAGAAAACTCCAGGCGCATATCCCTTGGGCTCCAAAACAGCTTGTAGACAGATGTAGACAGAGAACTCTGTGACCTTCTCACTCATACCTTCTTCTGCTATAGCCAAATCTCTCTCAGTAGCCCCTGCATAGAGTGCCCTGGGAACTGCTAGCCTGTGCCTACCTTGACTCCAGGCCCCCCACCAGGAGAACCCCCATGACACACACCCCACCATACCCTAGTGTGCTTCACTTGAACTTCAGCTGTTCTGCCAGAGCACCCTCTCTGTGGAGAGCCCTAGGCCTGCCCCAGCCTATGCCCACTTCTGCTACAGCTGTCCTTCCAGAACAACCTCTATTTGGAGTGCCCCAGGATGCTGGCTTGCACCCCACTTTAGCTCCAGCTGCCCTGCTAAGGTGTCTCCTGCACAGAATACCACAGGCCCCCCTTGCCCACATCCTGGCACAGCTCCATTAAACTCACAAGGGTGCTCTCTGCACAGAGAGCCAGAGGACACATGGACTTCCACTGTATCTTCAACTGTCCTGCCACAGGGCCCTCTGTACAGAGCGCCGTGGGACCACCACAGTCCATGAACCCTTGAGCTCTGCCACCCTATCAAGGCACCAGCACAAGTGTCCTGAGATCCCCAGCCCACACCACACTGCTCCAACTAGCCAGTCAAAGTCACCAGGCACACAGAGTCTATACAGGGAATGACCACACACAAGATCATTACTTCAAATTTAGGAGAAGTAGCTGTGCCACCTAATTCATGGAAACAAATAAAGAAAGTGAAGCAAAATGAGGAGACAGAGGAATATATGGCAATAAAAGGACCAGAAAAAATGCAAAAACTCTTTTCTGTTCATGAAGAAATGGTTTTACTTAGACTCCATTAATAAAACTGCTGTGGACAAGAAATTAAAAATGACAGCCCTGGGTACCAACTGATAGCAACTATATTTCCACAGAGTTGTCTTAGGATGCTAATGAAAGTCTTTTGTAACTAAGTATGTTTAACTGGTCTAAGCACCATCAAAAATGAATTAGTGGGCACCTGGGTGGCTAAGTCACTTAAGCTTCTGCCTCCAGCTCAGGTCATGATCCAAGGGTCCTGGGTTCGAGACCTAGGTTGGGCTCCCTGCTCCTCAAGGAGCTGGCTTCTCCTTCTGCCCCTCCTCCCACTCATCCTCTCAAATTCTCTCTTTCTATCTATCTCAAATAAATGAAATCTTTAAAAACTTGAATTAGTACAATATGAAGATACATGCATTCTTCAGTGGGATTTTAAACCATATTATCAAATCAATGAATATATTTAAAAACCTGAAATGATTTTTTTCTAAGATCATGTCCTTTACTTTTTTCTCCTCACTCTATCGTTTTTTCATTTCCTTCCATGATATTTTCTTTTTCTCCAATTCCTACAAAATAGTACTTGAATGGCTTTTAAATTTGATAATTAAAATAAGTTTTGTCTAACTGTTAGTAACTTTCTTGAACTCCAAATTCCATTGATAATTAATGTGACTACTATTAAATTTGGAGTTAACTTTCATATTGTTCAGGTAAACTCATAAGATTTCATTAGACATGTCTGATGAATTTTTCTGAATTACTTAAAATAGCATTTTCATATTAAGGACAGATCACATTTAGTACTTTTGCAGAGCAAACCTATGCAATTGCTAACTCATTTTATTACTTTTCGTAAAATGTAGAGAAGAAAAATCTTTATCCCAAGTTATTATGTATGAAAAGGAAAAAATAGAGAAATATGTGTATATGTTAACAACTCCAGAAAGAGTAGTTTATGGACATTTTTTCCCATTTTATGTACATTTCTTTACTCATACAGTGTAATTTTATAAAATGTTCATATGTCACATGTATTATTTATCTGATTTTAAAGGTAGAGTAGAAATTTAGGGGCTTGGGAACTAGTGAGTGAAGGAAAAAAGAATCACATGTCTACTTAAATATTTAAGAAAAGTACATAGCAGAAACTGAGGCACAGATGGCTTGATAATTACATTAATATATAAATCAAGAAAAATAACAGTCACTGTTAAGTGGGAAGTACCCAAGACCTTATATGATTGACAGAATACAAATACTTGCTTAGGAATCCTATAGAGGACAGAAACAAGATTTTAGTTTGAGCACCAAAACTCAGTAAGACTAAGAATCCCAAGGAACTCAATATGCCTAAAGAGAATTAAGAATTAAACAACTATCATATAGCAACTCATAGGATATTGAATGTACCAGTGAAGCTGGAGATGGTAGAAGAGTGAAGAATATTATTGGTGCCTAAATAGAAGACAGGGAGGTCCATGGAGTTCCTCTAGGGTAAGAATAAAGCAGGAACAAGAGTACAAGTAATAGGATTTTTAAAAATTTGCTATACTCCTATACTGATGTTATATACTATGTAATCTTCTGAAGAAAATACTTCACACAATTGGAAATAAATGGTAGGCTATAATAATGTTGCTGTGAGAGCTCAGAAGTACAATTGAGATGATCTGTAAACTTAAAAGTTGAAATCCAAAGGTTTTAAATCATTTTGACTGTCTTGTTTTTGAACATGGATAAAATATTTGGAATTTCATGCTTTTACCAGTTTAACACTTAAATAACAATATCATATTCAGTAATTTTATCTTATGCAATATAATGCTCTTTGTAATTAATAAACTGATTCTTGATATAATTTTAAAGTTAATTTAATGTAAAAAAAAAAAAAAAGCTAGTGTTTTGGTTTCAGGTCCAAGTTGTAAAAGGGTCATAAATTGGCACTCTTTGTCTACAATAAGAAAAGCTGGACCATCTGAAAATGAACAACATTCTAAGATCAGAAAACTCAGAGCAGAGGGCAAAGAGTTACCCCCAGTTGTGGAGAGGCAGGAGCAGCAGCAGCTGGAAGCGATTAATGATAGTGAGACTTACTTTATTGGAAAATCAGAAATTGCTGCCAACGGAGTGTGGACTGGAGTAAGAAACTTCTGAGGGTCACAATTCCTTCCAGAGATTGCACTAGGCTTTTACAGAAAAAATCTGAGAAAAACAACCTGATGACTTCGAGGAATAAATGAAGAGACACCACTATGATATCCTCCAAAACCCTCATCATGAAGGCCATGTCTCAGGGAATCACTTAGCCAGAGCTTATTTCCCATGGTGGAAAGGAATTACCATAACACTGTACATTTTCCAGCTTCCCATATAAAAAAGAGAAAGAAAAACTAATTCACAAGAGGATAGGTCTTCCAAAAAAAAAAAAAAATAGGAAATGCTGAAAGTAAAACAGATGAGGGGACAAAAAAGATAAAAGTTATATCCCTGGTTGGGGCACCTGGGTGGCTCAGTTGGTTAAGCGTCTGCCTTCAGCTCAGGTCATGATCCTGGCGTCCAGGAATCGAGTCCCACATCGGGCTCCCTGCTCAGCAGGGAGTCTGCTTCTCCCTCTGACCCTTACCCCTCTCATGCTCTCTCCCTTTCTCTCTCTCTCTCTCTCAGTCTCTCTCCAATAAATAAATAAATAAATGAATTTTTTTTTTAAAGTTGTATCCCTGGAAAAGAATCAGAAAAACTTGAGACAGGCAAACCCCAAAGAGAGGGGAGAACTATAGGACTGTGGATTGCTTTCCTTCTTTCACATCCAGGCATCATTCCAATAAACCTCAAGTATATTAACAGTTAATTGCAGTTGAAAGAGGTCCTAAGATGTATATTCATTCTGATGAACAGGACAAAGAGAAGCCCTATCTCCAAGAGAAAAGGTAAAAATACAAACAGTAGAGGTATTTGAAACCTATCACTAAACAAAGCTGAAATCCTAGGCAAATTAGTATAACTTCTCACATTACAACATAGATAACACCTATTACTCATACAACGCCCAACTTTGAACAGAATTACACAACCTAAAGAAAACTATCACCAGAAACAAATGCAGATGTGACAGAAATGTTGGAATTATCAGACAAGTGTTTTAAAATCCTGTCACCAGAGAGATAACAACAATGCAAGAGAATCAAAAGCACATGCAAGAAATCAGGAAGCAAGTAACAGAAATGAAGAATGCCTTTGATCAGCTTGCCAAATTTAACACTCCAAGGAAAGAGTCAAGGAATGTAAAGAGAATCAATGGAAATTTTTCAACCTGAAATAAGAACATGAAAAGAAAATGAAAAAGACCTCAGAACACCTAAGAACTGATGAACAGTACTGTAATGTTCAATATAGGCATAATTGGAAAAGTGAAAAAGAGAACACAGCAGAATATTCAAATAGTGATAGAAAACTTTCAAAATTATTTAGAGACAAATCACAGATTAAGGAATTTCAAAGATCATTTACAACCACTTGTCATTAGGGAAAAGAAAATTAAACAACAAAATACTCCATGTGTTTAGAATTGGTAAAAATTTTTTAAAAATCATAAGAATAACAATTTTGTCAAGGATTTGGAGAAAGAATTTCTGTCACTGGAAGGAATGAAAATGGTGCATCCACTCTGGAAGACTCATGGACAGTTTCTCAAAAAGCTAAACAGAGGTTTATCTTTGATCTACCATCACATTCTTAGTATGTGTTCACCTCTTTTGAAAATAGTGTCCACACAACCATGTGAAAGTTATATAAATAACAGCACTATTTATAGTTGCCCAAAACTGGAAAAACTCGAGATGTCCTTCAATATGTGTGAGAATAAACAGTGAGATATACCTACTCTTTAATATTAAGGGATAACAGGAAATGAGCTATTAATATGCATGAATGTTAACTGCATATTGCTAACTGAAATTTGTCAGCTTGAACAGGTTACATGTTGAATTATTAAATTTACATGACCTTCAGAAAAAGTAAAAACTATAGGACAGAAAGCAGAAAAGTCATGACCTTGGATTCTAAGGGAGAGGAAAGTTTAATAGGAGAAATGGGATTTTGGGGAGACAAATCAAATCTGTGCACTAGAGTACTGATGAATACATTAGACCATGAACTTGTCAAAACCATTACAACTTCATAGCACAAAGAGTGAACCTTAATGTAAAAAAATATATATTTTTTTAAGTCCATTAGGAGGTTAAGGTTTCCAAAGATTGAAAACTAGAAGAAAAGAATCTAATTGTATCAAAATGTAGGGTATAAACTCACTAAAAGGGAAAAGGACAAGGTAGTTATCTATAGAACTTTGGAAATGAATAAAGAGTCTAAGGCTATAGATAAGCTGTATCTAAGCACTACATTAGTTGGTAAAGCTATTTCTTATCAGAGTACTGACTAACAATTATGAAAACAGTATACTTATAGACTAGAATTGAACTATTATGTAAGTGGATGAAAGATGGTGGCACTTGGGTTCTCACTGTTGGAGTGGGAGGTAAGCAAAGAGGAAAAGGGCTAGAATGAAATGTGTGATTAGAGTTAGAGGTGTGAGGGTGAACTTGTGTTTAGCTTGGAAAAGACACCAATGGATAAATAATTATAGGAGTGACATCATCATAATGGCAGAATAAGTGTTTTATACTATCTTTTCCCTACAGAACACTAATTGAGACAACCACCTATGGACAAGGAAGACTTTCTGGAAATCCAGGGATCCATTGGTGAAGGTTCAGCACATTTTTAGAACCAAAAAATACAAGATGGAGGCATGGAAACAGGGAATGGTTCATTTTACCCACATCACCCATCCCCTAAACCAGCACAGCTGTGTTAAGAGAAACTTTTTCAGTCCAAGATTTCTTCCACAGGGAAAAGTAAGAGTGTGTGAATAGTACACAGCTTCTCCATCAGGGCAAAACATTGCCTAGGGGTCTTATTTCTCTTTTGTCCTATCCAGAATACTGAGTACTGAACTTCATGACTCAGAAGCAGTGAGTGGTTAAGAAAATGACAGAAAGAGCATGGTGGATGTACTACCAATCCATCTGAAAGTTCTCCAATAACCAACCAAAGATATATGGGAAAGAAGAGGAAAAAAAAACCAAACCAAACCAAAACAAAACAAAACAAACAAACAAACAAAAAAAAAAAACGACAAGCAAAGCCCCAAATCAGTAGACAGCAGGAAATAACAAAATGGAAAGTGGAAGGAACTCCAATGGAGATTAAAAACACAAAAAGATCAATGAAAATATGAGCTGCCTTTTTTTGGAAAGATAAACCGAACTGACAAACTTTTAGCTAGACTCACCAAGAAAGAGAGAGGGCTCAAATACAATCAGGAAAGGAAGATAATTGATTTCTGTCTCACATCAAAATCCTAGAGGAGAACACAGACAACAACCTCTTCAACCTTGGACACTGCAACTTCTTGAAAGACATGTCTTTAAAGGCCAGGGAAACAAAAGCAAAAATGAACTATTGGAACTTCATCAAGATAAAAACCTTCTGCACAGGAAAGGAAACAATTAACAGAACTAAAAGGCAACCTACAGAATGGGAGAAGATACTTGCAAATGGCATGAAAGGTAAAGTCCGGTATCCAAGATCTACAAAGAACCACTCAAATTCAATGCCCAAGAAACAAATAAACCACTCAAGAAATGGGCAGAAGACAGAAAGAGACACGTCTCCAATGAAGACATGCAAATGGCCAACAGAACATGAAAAAAATGCTCCACATCACTCGTCTTCAGAGAATTCAAAACCACAATGAGATACCACCTTCTAGCAATTAGGATGGCTAAAATTAACAGGACAGAAAACAACTGTTGGTGAGGATATGGAAAGGCGAATGCTAACTGGTGCAGTCACTCTGGAAAACAGCATGGAGTTTCCACAAAAAGTTAAAAATAAAGCTGCCCTATGACCCAGCAATTGCAATCCTGGGTATTTACCCCAAAGATACAGATGAAATGAAAAGACAGGGCATGTGCAACCCAATGTTAATAGCAACAATGTCCACAAGAGTCAAACTGTGGAAGGAGCTGAGATGTCCTTCAACAGAGGAATGGCTAAAGAAGATGTACATACGTACCACAGAATAGTATTCAGCCATCAGAAGGGATGAATGCCCACCATTTGCATCGACATGGATGGAACTGGAGGAGGTTATGCTAAATGAAATCAGTCAAGGAGAGAACAACAATAATCATTGTGTCACTCATATGTGAAACACAAGGAATAGTGTGGAGGACCACAGGGGAAGGGAGGGAAAACTGAATGGGAAGAAATGAGAGAGGGAGACAAACCATGAGAGACTCTTAATCATAGGAAGCAAACTTTAGAAGAGGTAGGTTAAGAGGCAGGGTAATTGGTTTCTGGGTATAAAGGAGGGGGTGTGTGGTGGTGAGCCCTGGGTGTTACATGCAACTAATGAATCATTGACCATTACATAAAAAACTATAACTTGGCTAACTGAATTTAAAAATATGAAAAACTTAAAAAAAAAAGAAAGAAACATGAGCTATTACAAGGAATATCACAAAAATACAAAGGATCACTAGAGAGTACTATGAGCAAGTAGAGGCCAACACCTTGGACAACCTAGAAGAAATGGATAAGTTCTAACAACAACCTAGAATGAACTGTGAAGGAAAAAAAATCTGAACAGACTGATCATTAGTGAAAAGATTGATTTGATAATCAAATCCTCCCAGGAAATAAATGTCCATGACCAGATCATTTCACTGAGGAGTTCAACCAGACAGTACAAGAAGAATTAATACCAACCTTTCCTAAACTGTGTTTTAAAAAGGAGAGAAGGGCATATGTCCAAACTCATTTTATGAAGGCAGCATTACCCTGCTACCAAAACAAGACAAGGATGCTACAAGAAAAGGAAAGGCCAATACCCCTCATGAACAGAGATGCAAAATCCTTGACAAGTTATCGGCAACATTAATTCAACAATCCATCAGGAGAATCACACAACACCACCCAGTGGAATTTATTACAGGGATGCAAGGATGATTCCACATCTGCACATCCACCAATAGCATGCGCCACCTTAACAAAATAAAAGATAAAAATCTTAGATTGTTACAACAGATGCAGAAAGAACACTTGTTACGATTCAATATGCCTTTATGATAAAGATTCTAAATCATCTGGAGAGTGAGGGAACAAACCTCAACCAAAAAAGGCCCTATATGAAAAGCCCACAACTAATATTATACTTGAGGGTGAAATGCTGAAAACTTTCCCACTACCAGCAAGAACAAGATAAAAATTATCTTGGGGTCTTACCACTTCATTCATCATCGTATTGAAAGCCCTAGCCAAACCATTTAGATAAAAACAAAACAAAAAAAGATATGAAATCTAAACAGGAAAAGAGAATGGTCACTATTTGCAGATGACATGATACTATATGTAGAAATCCCTAAGAAGTCCACAAAAAATAATTTTTTATTAACAAATAAACAAATCTGAATAAATTTGAATACAAAATTCAGTAAAGCTGAAGATACAAAGTCAATATACAGAGACCTGCTACATTTCTTTTTCTTTTTTTTTTTAAAGAATATATTATTTGACATGCACACACACAGAGAGAGAGAGAGAGAGAGAGAGAATAAGCAGAGGGAGCAGCAGAGAGTCAGGTAAAAGCATGCTCCCTGCTGAGCAGGGAGCCCAATGCCAGACTCATTCTCAGAACCCCAAGATCATAACCTGACCTGAAGGCAGACACTTAACTGAGTGAGCCACCCCAGTTCCCCAACTTGTATTTCCGTATACTTATACCCAGCTTTCACAAAGACAAATTAAGAAAACAATGCCATTGATAATTGCATCAAGCAATAAAAATCTAGGAATACAAGTACCAAGATTGAGAAAGACTTGGTATACTGAACACATGGAGGAAAAGGAAGGAAAAATATTTGTGTGTTGGTGGGTGAATATATGTGCTAAACATTTGGAAGATGACACAAATATGCCATGCTCATTAACTGGAAGAGCTAAATAACGTTAACATGTCCACTGAACCCAAAGCAATCTATGCTTGGAATGAAATCCCTACCTGAATTCCAATGGCATTATTCAAAGAAATAAAAGTCCTAAAATTCATATGGAATCACAAAAGACCCCAAATACCCAAAGCAACCTGGAGAAAGAAGAGAGAGAGAGTCCAAGATGGAAGAGGAGTAGGACACCTTCACTTCATCTGGAACAAGGAATTTAGCTAGATAGCTATCAAACCATTCTGAACACCTGCAAATTCAAGCAGAGATCCAAAAAAAGAATAGCTGCAACTCTACAAACAGAAAAGTGACCACTTTCCACAAGCTAGGAAGTATAGAAGAGAGTCCAAGCGATAGTTGGGAAGATAAACCCTGGGGGGAGGAGCCTCTGTCATCTGGTTACTGTGAAGTGCTAGGGGCAGCAGAGCACAAAATCAGAACATTTAGAAGTCTACTCTGGTAAGGGATGTCACTCTGGTGGCTGGGCAGGAATGGAACCCTCAATGGGACAGTGTGGTCTCAGGATCCTCGGGGTCCCAGGAAGACCAGGGGTGCTTGAGGGCAGCAGAGCTCCCAGGTATCAGAGCAGGGAAGCTGGCTACAAAGTGTGAGCCCAGGAGTGGACTCTAAGCTGGAGGTTGCCATAAACTGTGATCCACAGCACAGTCTGGCTACTGCTCTTTGAGAAGGGGCCCAAGAAGCAGCACACCTGGACTGAGCCCCCTTATTCCCCAAGGAGGAATGGTACCTGAGCATGCTGCAGGAGTCTGCTGGGTTTGGAGACTCCAAACTGGGTCATGTGCCAGAGACAGAAATGCTTGGTCATAGGTCTGGTGAGCACGGAGTGCAGACAGAGACCAGGGAGACATGAAGAATTGACTGCTTTTCTGTGAGGGCACACTGAGGAGTGGGGCCCAAGCTCTCAGCTCCAGGGCTTATCTTATCTTATCCCAAAGCATTGGGATCATTCCCTGAATATTTTCAGACCCACACACTTTAAAACTGGAACTCAATCACAAGAGGAAAGGTGGAAAGAACTCAAATACATGGAGGATAGAGACCATCCTACTAAAGAATGAATGAGTCAACCAGTCAATTCAAGATGAATTTTAAAAATTTGTGGAAATGCAAGAGAATGAAAACACAGCTGTTCAATATCTTTGGAAAGCACTAAAGGCGGTTCTAAGAGGGAAGTATAGAGCACTACAAGCCCTTCTCAAGAACCAACAAAGGTCTCAAATATATAACCTAACCCTACACCTAAAGGAGCTGGAGAAAGAGTAGCATAGAAAGCCTAAACCAAGGAGGAGAAAAAAAATAGTAAAGATGAGAAGAGAAATCAGTGAAGTAGAAACCAAAATAATAGTAGAGCAGATCAACAAAACTAGGAGATGCTTCTTTGAAAGAATTAATAAGATCGATACACCCCTGGCCAGACTTCTCAAAAAGAAAACAAAAATGACCCAAATCAAAAAAATCATGACTCGAGAAGGAGAGATCACACCCAACACCAAAGAAATACAAACAAATATAAGAACAGAGGATGGCAACTCTATGTCAACAAATCAGACAGTCTTGAAGAAATGGATGCATTCCCAGAAACAGAAACAACCAAAACTGAACGGGGAAGAAAAGGAAACCTGAAGAGACCCTTAATCATCAAGGAAATTGAAGTAGTCATCAAAAATCCCCCAGGAAACAAGAGCCCAGCACCAGATGGCTTCCCAGGGGAATTCTACCAAACATTTAAAGACCATTTAATAGCTCTTCTGAAGCTTTTCCAAAAAAAAAAAAAAAATAGAACTGGAAGGAAAATTTCCAACACTTTTTGATGAGGCCAGCATTACCTTGCTCCCAAAACCAGACAAAGACCCCACCCAAAAGGAGAAATACCATGATCCCTGATGGATATGGATGCAAAAATTATCACCAACATACTAACCAATAGGATCCAAGAGCCCATTAAAATGCTGATTCACCATGATCAAATCAAATTTATGCCTGGGCTGCAAGGGTGGTTGGACAACCACAAATCAATTCATGGAATCCATTACCTTAATAGAAGAAATAACAAGAACCATAGGATCCTCTCAATAGATGCAAAAAAAGCATTTGACAAATTAATGCATCCCCTCTTGATCAAAACTCTTCACCGTGGAGGAATAGAGGGTACATACCTCCACATCGTAAAGGGCATGTATGGGAAACCCACAGAGACTGTCGTTCCCAATGGGGAACAACTGAGACCTTTTCCCTTCAGGTCAGAAACATGACAGGGATGCTCATTCTTATCACTTTTGTTTAGCATACTACTAGAATTCCTAGCCCCAGCCATCAGAGAACAAAAAGAAATAAAAGCATCCGAATCAACAAAGAAAAAGTCAAACTCTCACCCTTTGCAAACAATAGGATATTTTATTTGGAAAACCTAAAAGACTCCACCCCAAAATTGCTAGAACTCATCCAAGAATCCCGTAAAGTAGCAGGATATAAAATCAATGCATAGAAATCACTTGCATTTGTCTACAGAAACAATGGGACAGAAGAAACAGAAATGAAGGAGTCCATCACATGTATAATTGCACCCAAAACCATATGATACTTAGAAATCCATCTAACCGGGGCGCCTGGGTGACTCAGTGGGTTAAAGCCTCTGCCTTCAGCTCAGGTCATGATCTCAGGGTCCTGGGATCGAGCCCCGCATCGGGCTCTCTGCTCAGCAAGGAGCCTGCTTCCCTTACTCTCTCTCTCGCACTCTCTCTCTGCCTGCCTCTCTGCCTACTTGTGTTCTCTGTCAAATAAATAAAATCTTAAAAAAAAAAAAAAAGAAATCCATCTAACCAAAGAGGAAAAGGATCTGCACCCAGAAAACTATTCCAGGCTCATGAACGAAATGGAGGAACACACAAAGAAATGGAAAAATATTCCATGTTCATGGATTAGAAGAACAAATACTGTGAAAATGTCTATGTTACCTAGAACAACCCAGAGATTCAATGCAATCCCTACCAAAATACCATCCACATATTTTCACAGAACTGGAATAAATAATCCCCAAATTTGTGTGAAAGCAGAAAAGACCCTGAATAGCCAAAGGGATGTTGACAAAGAAAACCAAACCTGGTGGTAACCCAATTGCAGACTTCAAGCTCTATTACTAAGCTTTAATATCAAGACAGTATGGTACTGGAACAAAAACAGACACGCAGATCAATGGAACAGAATAGAGAAATCAGAAATGGACCCTCAACTCCAGGGTAAACTAATCTTCCTCAAAGTAGAAAAGAATATCCAATGGAGGAAAAAAGTGTCTTCAATAAATGGTTCTGGGAATTTGGGACATCCATATGCAGAATAATGGAACTGGACCATTTCTTTGTACCATACAAAAAAAATAGACTCCAAATGGAGAAATGACTTCAAAGTGAGACAGGAATTCATCCAAATCCTTGAATAGAACAGAGGCAGCAACGTCTTTGCTCTCAGCCACAGCAACTTCTTGCTAGACATGTCTCCAAAGGTGAGGGAAACAAAAGCAAAGATGAACTGTTTGGATTTCATCGAGATAGAAAGCTTTCGCACAGCAAAGGAAACTGTAAACAAAACCAAAAGACAACAAATTGAACGAGAGAAGATATTTTCAAGTGACATCAGATAAAGGGCTAGTATCCAAAATCTAGAGAGACCTTACCAAACTGCACAACCACAGAGCAAATAATCCAATCAAGACATAGGCCAAAGACATGAACAGACATTTCTCCAGGGAAGACATCCAAATTGCCAACAGACACATTAAAAACTGCTCACATCCCTCAAAATTAGGAAAATACAAATCAAATCCATAATGAGATAGCACTTCACACCAGTCAGAATGGCTAAAATGAACAAGTCAGGAAGTGGCAGGTGTTGGCGAGGATGTGGAGAAAGGGGAATCCTTTCATACTGTTGGTGGGAATGCAAGCTGGTAAAGCCATCCTGGAAAACAGTGTGGAGGTTCTTCAAGAAGTTGAAAATAGAGCTACCCTACAACCCTTCAATTTCACTGCTGGGTATTTACCCTAAAGATACAAATGGAGTGATCTGAAGGGGCACCTGCATCCCAATGTCTATAGCAGCAATGCCCACAAGAGCCAAATTATGCAAAGAACCCAGATGTCCATAAGCAGATGAATGGATATATATGGATATATATACCATTGAATATTATGCAGCCACCAAAAAATAAAATCTTGCCATTTGCAATGGCATGGATAGATCTAGAGGGTATTATGCTAAGCAAAATAAGTAAATCCAAGGACAATTATCATATGATCTCACTAATATATGGAGTTTAAGAAACAAGACAGAGAATCATAAAGAAAGAGAGGAAAAAAGGAAGCCAGATGAAACCAGAGAGGGAGTCAAAGCAAAAGATACACTTAAACTCAGGAAACAAACTGAGGGTTTCTGAAGGGGAGGGGGGTGGGGGAATGAGGTGACTGGTGATGGGCATGGAGAGGGTATGTGCTGTAGTGATCACTGTGTGGTATGTAAAATGGAAGAGTCTCAAACCTGTACCTCTGAAACAAATAACACATTATATGATGATAATAAAAAAGAAGTAAAAGAAAAATGTTTATAATGCAAATGTAAAATAAGTAAAAATAAATAAACAAATAATCTCACCTATAGAAAGGAAGAAAGAGAAAAAGAAAGAAAGAAAGAAAAGAGAAAGAAAGAAAAAAAAGAAAGAAAAGAAGGAAGCAAGCAAGCAAGCAAGCAAGCAAACAGGCGACTAAGCCACCTGGAGTCACCACACTCTAATTTCAAGCTAGATTACAAAGCTGTTGTCATCAAAACACTATGATACTGGCATAAAAATAGACACACAGGTCAATGGAACACAATAGAAAGCTCGGAAACATAATTATAGTACTTTTGGCAAAGTTTAATCATTCATGTATTAAAGGGATATTTAAACTTAGCTTTGATAGAATTATTAACTCTGAAAAAAAGAATTATTAAATTGAATGGGAATTAATAATATTTATGTCCTGTTCCAACTTTTGTTTCCAATAAATGCATTTTTTAAACATACTGTTTTATATAAATATGTATTATTTTAAAAAGGATGATTTAGAATCCACACTTTTAGGAAAAAATAAATTCACTTTAATAAACCTACCACAGAAAAGGAAACATAGATATCCATCATCACAACTGAGAATATCACAAAAGAAGACAATCAGACACAATCTCGTGTCTGATGGAAGAATACTTACTTAAATAGTTCTGCCCAAATATTCAATCTATTGAAAGCTACAGATCCAGCTACTCATTTACAAAAGCACAGATGTCAGAGAGAAATCCTAACAAAGAGTATGAAGATGTCACCAATGAAGTCCACAAAGCATATATCCTGACAGGAAAAATATTTTCTCAACAAATAAACTGTAAGACAGAAAAGAAGGAAAGAAGGCAAGAAAGAAAGAATAAAGAAAGAAAGAAAGAAAGAAAGAAAGAAAGAAAGAAAGAAAGAAAGAAAGAAAGAAAGAAAAGAAAAGAAAAGAAAAGAAAGAAGGAAGGAAGGAAGGAAAGACGGAAGATAAAGAAAAGAAAAACCACAGAAGCTAACCCACACATGTTTAGGCTTAACTTATGACACAGCAGCAGAAAATATAAAATGGGGGAAGGACTGTCTCTTCAGTTAACAGTACTGGGAAAACTGGACACTGAATACAGAGGAATGTGACTGGATCACTGTCTTACACCTCACATACAAATCATGAATGGATGAATGACTTGAACATAAGAACTGAATCCGTGAACCAGGTAGTCAGTTTCTCAATATTGGTTTTGTTGAAGAGTCTCTTACATCAGACACCAAAGTCAAAGGCAACAAAAGCAAAGATAAACTAGTGGAAGGACATCAAACTGAAATTTCTGCATGACCAAAGAAACCATCAAACCTTTAAAAGCCAACCTCCCCAATAACAAAAAAATACCTCCACATCCAAAACACTCCTTCAAATCCAAACAAAACATGAATAAAAACTGGGGCGAATAGGTGAATAGATACTTTCCAAAGATGGCATACAGGTGGCCAACAGACACAGAGAAAGTTTGTCAGCATCACTAATCATCATCAGGGAAACAGAAGTCAAAACTGCCATCAGCTCACAGCCATCCTCACAACTGTGGGAATGGCAGTCATCCCAGAGACAGACACCCAGTGCGGTCAAGAGTATGTACACAAGGGGACCCTGTGCAGTGCTGGTGGGAATGGAAATTGGTGCAGCCACTGTGACAAATGCCGTGGAGGTTCTGGAAAAAAAAAAAAAAAGAATACAACTACCACACGACCCAGTAACTGCTCTGCTGAGTATTTGGAGAGCACAAAACACTCCTTCCAAAAGAGAGATGCACTCCCATGTTCATGGCAGCATTATTCACAATAATCAGACATGGAAACATCGACCTTGGGAGCCTTATGCTAAGTCATTCAGACACAGAAAGGCACACACCAGAGGCTTTCATGGACATTCCATATAGAATCCAAAAAGTACTGAATAGATTGGTGGCTGTCAGATTTGGGGAAGTGGGGAAACAGGTGAAGGTAGTCAAAGGTGCCATGTTTGAGTGATAAAATCCACAAGTCATGGAATGTTCTGTGTAGCATGGAGACGAAAGCTAACCCTGCAGGATGGGGTGTGGGCTCCCCCATTATTTCAAAGTACAGTGTTCCTAGGAAACTTTTCACAGGAGAAATGGTGTAAACAGAAAAAGGAGTAATCATTCAGTTCTACAGAAAAGTGAGTGAGCATGCTCAGACACCAAAAGATCCTTCTCTTTGACTCTTCTTAGGCCTCAGGACACGACATACTAACAGATATAAAAAATAAATGGAGATAAAGCACAGCAGATGCTCACAGACACAGTTGAAAGTACTGATAGCTATACGTGGAGAGCAGTGCCCAGGAAGGAATGGCTGGGGTGCATGCCGCCTCTGTAGGGGTACCCCACAAAATAGATGCTGAACATCATGCCCACTTCTAGAATTCTTTCATAAGATGGAAATACTCTACAGGTTGCTCCCTGCTACTAGAGCTGGGCAATAAATTAGGCCACTCCAAAAAGCCAATTGTCTTACCATGAACTTTAAAGAATAGTGGGGAACACTTATACTTGAAATGTGCTAAGGAGGCAGTTGTTGAAAGTATGCCCAGACAAAAACATCAGCAGATCCACTGACTCTGCCTGAAACAGGCCCTCAATTCAAAACCCCCCACACAGGGGCACCTGGGTGGCTCAGTGGTTAAAGCCTCTGCCTTCAGCTCAGGTCATGATCCCAGGGTCCTGGGATTGAGCCCCACGTCAGGCTCTCTGCTCAGCAGGGAGCCTGCCTCCTCCTCCTCTCTCTCTGCCTGCCTCTCTGCCTACTTGTGATCTGTCTGTCAAATAGATAAAAATTAAAAAAAAAAAAAACCCACACACCAGAAGCTCACCCCAGACCTAAAAGATCAGGCCTGCCATGCCCCTAGGCCCTAACACTAACCCGAAGCTGGGTTTTCAGGCATCCCTCCCCATATGCCTGCCCTCCAATTCCTTTAATTGGGCATGGCAGAGGCTGAAAACAGAACTCCTCCTGTTCCCCAGAAGGAAACCTTGATATTTGGGGATCAGCAAACCCTCAGACCTTGAAAAACCTGCATGTGCAATTAAGGCAGCCAACACCATTGGTGCCCCATGAACACACAACTGTACCCCAACGTTCATCCTGGCAGCCCCCTTTCAACTCAGGCCCCTGGGGATCTTGCCTCAGCACCCGCAGAGCAGCCATGCCATGCCCCTAGGCCCTAACACTGATTCTAGGTTGCCTTTTTAGGCATCCATCCCCAGAGGGTTGGCCTCAAATCCCTGCTTATTGGGGACCTCTGGGTAACAAAATGGGACTCTGCCATGCCTCCAGTGGGAAATCTTGCTCCTAGGAGCTGCATAAACACCTCAGAGTGAGAGAAACCTGCATGGCCCTCTTAGGTCCCAGCCACATTCAAAGTTCCCATGGGCACAAACTCAAGCCCGAGACATAGCCTGACCCCCGCCCTAAAGTCAGACCCTGGGGGAGCTCACCTCCATGTCTGTACATCAGGTCTCCAAGCCCTAGTGCCTAACCCTACCCATAACTTGCATTTTCAGACTTCTGTCCCCAGACCCCTGGCCCCAAAGAACTCCAGACTGGGGACCCAGGATCCACACCACAGTACTGCTCCTGCCCCCCAGAAAAAAACAGTGCTGGGCAAACCCCTCAGAGTAAGAGAATCCTGCATGGCCCCTGACACCGCCACCACTTTTCAGGACCACCCTGGACACAATTCCACAGCCTGAAACTCATCTCGAGCCCTGTTCTCAACTCAGCCCACACTCCACAGCCCAGGAGCTCACCCCAGAGCCAAAAGATCAGGGTTGCCATGTCCCTAACACTAACCCTTGGTTGGGTTTTCAGACATCTGTACCCAGAGACCTGGTCTTGAACCTTCCATATGGGGGACCCCAAGCCACCAAAAGGAAATCCTCCTGCACCCCAGAAGGAAAGTTTGCTATTTGGACCTGTGCAAAACCCTCAGAGCTGGAAATACCTGCTTACCCCTTAAGCCTGCCACCAACATCAGCGTCCCATAGACACTAACCCATAGGTTGACACAGCCTGACAACAACATGTCAACTCAGAACCGCGAAGACCTGGCCCTAGTGCAGGTGGTTCTGGCGTGCATTTATTTAGGCCCTATTCCAAACCCTAGGTTGGGCTCTCAGGCATCTGTCTTCAGAGACCTGGCCTCAAATCCCTCCATATTGGGGACCACAGAGGCAGAACACGAACTCCTCCTGACCTTCAGAAGGAAACCTTGCTATTTGGGGCTCGACAAACCCTCAGACCTGGAGAAACCTGCATGCCCCATTAAGGCAGCCAACACCATCGGTGCCCCCATGCACACAGAACTGCACCCCAAAGTTCATCCTGACAACCTCTTGTCAACTCGGGCCCTTGGGGATCTGGTCTTAGCACGGACACATCAGGTATGCTATGCCCCTAGGCCCTAACACTAACCGTAGGTTGCTTTTTCAGACGTCTGTCCCCAGAGGCCTGGCCTTGAATCCCTGCTTATTGGGGACCCCTTAGCCACAAAGCCAGACTCCTCCATGCCTCCAGAGGGAAACCTTGATCTTAGGAGCTGCACAAACACCTCAGAGCAAGAGAAACCTGTATGGCCCTCTCAGGTCACAGCCACATTCGGGGCTCCCATATACACAAACTCGAGCCTGAGACATAGCCTGACAGCTGCCTTAAACTCAGACCCTGTGGAGCTCGCCTCCACATCAGCACATCAGGCCTCCGTGCCCTAGGCACTAACCTTACCCACAGCTTGCATTTTCAGACTTCTGTCCTCAGAGTCCTGGCCCCCCAAGAACTCCAGATTAGGGATCCAGGACCCACGCCTCAAGACTGCTCCTGCCCACCAGAAGGAAACTGTGCCTTTTGGAGCTGGGCTAAACCCTCAGTGTAAGAGAAACCTGCATGGCCTCTGATGCCTCCCCCACTCTCAGGGCCATCCTGGACACAATGCCACAGCCTGAAACTCATCTTGAGCCCTGTTCTCAACTCAGCCCACAACCCACATCCCAGGAGCTCACACTAAAGCCAAAAGATCTGGCCTGCCATGCTTTTTGGCCCTAACTCTAACCCTTGGTTGGGTTTTCATATATCCATCCCCAGAGGCCTGGTCTTTATTCCCTCCATATTTGGGACCCTTGAGCCACCAAGCAGAAATCCTCCTGCACCCCAGAAGGAAACCTTGCTCTTTGGAGTTGCCCAAACCCCTCAGAGCTGGAAAAGCCTGCATATTCCTAATCGCCGGGGGTTTTCCAGCCAATTCTCACGAGCTTTCTGCCCAAATAGATATTGATTTGAGCAGAAAACTCATGAGAATTGGCCGGTGTTTGAGTGCCAATCTGGCCATGCTGTAGCCCATGGTCTAGAGTGCTTTCTCGCTTGGTGCATGTCTCGGCCACCTGGAACATGGGCGAGGCACACGTGGCTCCCCTGAGGGCTGCTGCTCAGTGGAACTTTCTGGGGGCAAATTTGAGGGATGCGTACTGGCTGGGCATCAGCCTCTGAGTTTTTGACCCAGGTGGCGCTGAAGGTGAGGGATATCCTCAGGGGAGGCATGCAGGTTTCTCCTGATCTAAGGATTTTCTGCAGCTCCGAATGGCATAGTTTCCATCTGAGTGGCAGGTAGACTCATGCCGTGTGTTTCAGTGTTCCACAATTTGAGGGCTCGAGGGACAGGTCTCTGGGGAAGGAAGACTGAAAACCCAACCCAGGGTTGAGGCCAGGGCCTAGGGGCATGCAGGCCAGATCTGCCAGTGCAGGGTCTGGCACTCCAGGGGGCTGAGTAGCAGGAGGTGTTGGCCTCTCATGCACCTGACTCATAGAGGGTTTTCTCACAGGGTTCGGGCCAGGGCCACTCAGGACCCCAGGCCAGGACCAGGCGGAGGCCCTGTAGACATGCACCAGAGGAAGGGAGTTTGCCAGGTGTTTTCCAGCCAATTCTCACGAGCTTTCTGTCTAAATCAATATCGATTTAGGCAGAAAGCTCGTGAGAATTGGCTGGCATTGGGTGGCGATTCAGGCCAAGCTAGTGCCCGCAGTCTAGAGTGCTTTCTCACTTGGTGTGTGTCGCGGACATAAGGGAACATGGGCCGGGTCCACGCAGTGCCCCCGAGGGACCCTGCACAGTGGAGCTTTCTGGGGGCAGAGTTGTGGGAGGGTTTCTAACTAGGTGTCAGCCTGGGTGTTTCGGGCCGGTGTGCTGCTGAATGTGGGGGATGACCTCATGTGGGGCATGCAGGTTTCTCCTGCTCTGAGGGTTTTCCCCATATCTGAATGGCATGATTCCCTCCTGGCTGGCAGGTGGACTCATGGGGTTTGCTTTAGGTTTCCCAAATTTGAGGGCTTGAGGTACAGACCCCAGGGGAAGGAAGACTGAAAACCCAACTGAGGTTTAGTGCCAGGGCCTAGGAGAAGGGCAGTCTTGATCTGACAGTGCCAGGGCGGGAACCCTAGGGGCAGAGTAGCAGGAGGCTTTGGCCTGGCTTGCACCTGACTCGTAGAGATGTTTCTCTCAGGATTTGGGCCGCAACCACTCGGGACCCCGGGCCAGTCCCTAGTGGGGTCCCTTCAGACATGCATTAGGAAGAGAGTTCGCCGGAGGTTTTCCAGCCAATTATCACAAGCTTACTGCCCAAATCAATATCAGTTTGGGCAGAAAGCTCATGAGAATTGGCAGGTTTTGGGAGGCAATTCAGTCCAAGCTGGCATCCATGGTCTACAGTGCTTTCTCCCTTGGTGCATGTTGCAGATATCCAGGAACACGGGCTTAGCCTATGTGGCTCCCACAAAGGATTCCACGCAGGGGAGCTTTCTGGGAGCAGAGTTGAGGGAGGGGTTCTGTCTGGGCTTCTGCCTCTAAGTTTTCAGCCCAGTGTGGTGCCAAATGTAGAGGATGGCCTCAGTGGGGGCATGGAGGTTTCCTCCACTCTGAGGGTTTTCCATAGTTCCAAATGGCGTGGTTTCCTCCTGAGTGGCAGACAAACACATGGGGTGTATATCAGGGTTCCCCAATTTGAGGGCCCGAGGGACAGGACCCTGGGGAAGGAACACTGAAAACCCAACCGAGGGTTATGGCCACAGCTGAGAGGCAGAGAGGCCTGATCTGCCAGCATTGAGGGCATGCCACAGGGCTGAGAAGCAGGCCATGGCCTTGTGCACACCTGTCTCATAGAGGGCTTTCTCGCAGGGCAGTAGAGGGGAGAGGCAGGGCCACAATGCCTCAAGACCCAGGACCAGGCCCAAGCAGAGCCCTGCAGACATGTGCTGCAGGAAGCAAGTTTGCTGGGGGTTTTCTGTCCAATTCTCACAAACTTTCTGCCCAAATCGATATTGATTGGGCAGAAAGCTCGTGAGAATTGGCCAGCACTGGCGGCAATTCAGGTTTTACTGGCAACGGTGGTCTAGAGCACTTTCTCACTTGGTACATGCCACAGCCATCCAGGAACACAGGTCAAGCCCATATGGCTCCCCTGAAGGCCCCACGCAGGGGAGCTTTCCAAGGGCAGAGTTGAGGGAGGGGTTCTAGCTGGGCATCATCCTCTGAGTTTTCCCTCCAGTGTGCTGCTGAGGTTGGGGGATTACCTCATGGGGGGCATGCAGGTTTCTCTCACTCTGAGGGTTTTCCACAGCTCCAAACATCACAGATTCCTCCTAGGTGGCAGGGGGACTCATGCAGTGTGTTTCAGGGTTCCCCAATTTGAAGGTATGAGGGACAGGTCCCTGGAGAAGGAAAACTGAATACCAACCCAAGGCTTAGGGCCAGGGCACAGGGGCATGGCAGGCCCGATGTGCCAGTGACGGGTTCAGGACTTCAGGGGGCTGAGTAGCAGGAGGTGTTGGCATCATATGCACCTGACTCGTAGTGGGCTTTCTCACAGGGTTTGGGCTGCGAACACTCAGGACCCTTGTCCAGGCCCAGGCGGAGGCCCTGCAGACCTGTGCCACATGAAGCTAGATGGCCAGGGGTTTTCAGGCCAATTCTCATGAACTTTCTGCCCAAATTGATATCGATTTGGGCAGAAAGCTCGCGAGAATTGGCTGGCATTGGGGGGCAATTTGGGCTGGGCTGGAGCCTGTGGTCTGGAGCACTTTCTTGCTCACTCAGTGCATGTCGAGGCCACCTGGGAAATGGGCTGAGACCATGCGGCTCCCCTGAGGGCTCCTGCACAGGAGAGCTTCTGGAGGCAGAGTTGAGGGAGGGGTTTTCACTAGATGTCAGCCTCCAAGTTTTTAGCCTGGTGTGGCGCAGAAGGTGGGGAATGGCCTCAGGGAAGACATGCAGTTTTCTCACTCTCCGCGGGGGGGGGGGGGGGGGGGGGGGGGGGGTTCTGCAGCTCCGAAGGGCATGGTTTCCTCCTGGGTGGCAGCTGGACTCATGGGGTGTGTTTCAGTATTCCCCAATTTGAGGGCTTGTGGGACATGCCCCTGGAGAAAGAACTGAAAACCCAAAGGAGGGTTAGGGCCAGGGTCTATGGGCATGGCAGTCCTAATCCACCAGCACTGGGGCGTGCACCCCAGGGGCCTGAGTAGCAGGAGGGGGTTGGCCTCCCATGTGCCTGAGTCCTAGAGGGCTTTCTGGCAGGGTTCCGGCCGCTGCCACCCGGGACTCTGGACCAGGGCCAGGTGGAGGACCTGCAGACATGCGCCACAGGAAACGAGTTCACTGGGGGATTTCTGGCCAGTTCTCACAAGCTTTCTGCCCAAGTCGATATCCACTCGGGCAAAAACTTCATGAGAATTGGCTGGTGTTGGGCGGCGATTCAGGCCGGGCTGGCGCCCAAAGTCTAGAGCACTTTCTCGCTGGTGGAATATCGTAGCCATCCTGGAACACTGGTCAGGCCCAGGCAGCTCCCCCAAGGGCCCCTGCTCAGGGAACTTTCCAGGGGCAGAATTGAAGGAGGGGTTCTCTCTGGGCATCAGCCTCCTAGTTGTCAGCCTGGTGTGGAGCTAAAGGTGGGGAATGGCCTAAGGGGGACATGCAGGATTCTCCTGCTCTGAGGGTTTTCCTTAGCGCCAAACAGCACAGTTTCCTCCTGGGTGGTGGGCTGACTCACAGGGTGTGTTTCAGGGTTTCCCAGTTTAAGGACTAGAGGGACAGGCCCCTTGGGAAGGAAGACTGACAACCCAATAGAGGGTTAAGGCCAGGGCCTAGGGACATGCGGGCCCAATCCACCAGGACCAGGACGGGCACCCCAGGGGGGTGAGTAGCAGGAGGCGCTGGCCTTGAGTGTGCCTGACTCATAGAAGGCCTCTCACAGGGTTCAGGCTGCAACGACTCGGGACCTCGGGCCAGGCACAAGCGGAGGGCCTTCAGACATAGGCCGTAGGAAGCATCACTCTTTGCGCCCCCTGGACACAAACCCACAAGAAGACACAGCCTGACAAACCCATATCAACTCAGCACCATGATGAGTTAGCTTCAGTGCTGGCAGATCTGACCTGCCATGTCCCTAGACCATAATCCTAACCCTACACTTGGTTTTCAGGAATCCGTCCTCAGATGGTGGCCTTGAATCCCTCCATATTTGGGCCCACGGAGGCAGAACACGCACTCCTACTGCACCACAGAAGAAAACCTTGCTATTGGGGGCTCAGCAAACCCTCAGACCTGGAAAGACCTGCATGCCCCATTAAGGCAGCCAACACCATCGGTGCCCCAGTGGACACAAAACTGTACCACATCATTCAGCCTGACAACCCCTGTCAACTTAGGCCTCTGGATATCTGGCCTCAGCACCCACAAATCTGGCCTGCCATGCCCCTAGGCCCTAACCCTAACCCTAGATTGGGTTTTCATGCATCCATCCCCAGAGACCTGGCCTTGAATCCCTGCTTATTGGGGATCCCTGAGCCACAAAACTGTACTGCTCCATGCCTCCAGATGGAAACCTTGCTCTTAGAAGCTGCACAAACCCCTCAGAGTGAGAGAAAACTGCATGGCCTTCTCAGGTCACAGCCACATTCGGGGCTCCCATGAACACAAATGAGAGCCTGAGATACAGCCTGAAACCCGCCCTAAACTTAGTCCCCAGGACCACCCTGGACACAGTCCCACAGCCTGAAACTCATCTTGAGCCATGTTCTCCACTCAGCCAATGCCCCCCAGCCCAGGAGCTCACACTAGAGCCAAAAGATCGGGTCTGCCATGACTCTAGGCCCTAACCCTATTTCTTGGTTGGGTTTTTAGGCATCTGTCCCCAGAGGCCTGGTCTTGATTCCTCTATATGGGGATGCCTGAGCAACAAATCAGTAATCCTCCTGCACCCCAGAAGGAAACCTTCAATTTAGAGACGTGTTAAACCCTCAGAGTAGGAGAAACCTGCCTTGCACCTGAGTGCACCCCCAAATTCAGAGACTACAATGGACACAAACCCACATAGTGAACCACAGCCTGAGCCCAGCCCTGTTTTCAACTCAGCCCTCTGGGTAGCCTGACCCAGAGCTAGCAGATCAGGCTTGTCATGCTGCTAGGCCCTAAACCTAACCCAAGGTTGGGTTTTCAGGCATCCATACCCAGAGCCCTGCTCTCAAATCCTTCCATATGGGTGGACCCCTGAGCCATAAAACCGGACTCACCCTGTCCCACAGAATGAAACCTTGCTATTTGGAGCTGTGCAAAATCCCCAGAGCGGGAGAAACCTCCATGGCCCCATGAGGCCACCCCCATATTCAGCGACCCTCATGGACACAAATTCCAGCCTGAGCGACCGGCTGACACTTGCCCTAACTTCAGATCCTGGGGATCTTGCCTCAGCACCTGAAGATCGGGCCTGACATGCCCTAGGCCCTAACCATAACCCTAGCATGTGTTATCAGGCTTCCATCCCCAGAGTCCCCACTCCCACCAGACTGGGGACACCTAAGACTCACGCTGGCTGCCTCAGGCAAAAAGGTGCCATTTGGAGCTGTGCAGAACCTCAGAGAGGGAGAAACCTGCATGCCCCTCGAGGCCATTCCCAGCATCTGCACCACCTCTGGACACAAACCATGACTCCGACACACTGCCTAATGCCCACCCTCAACTCAGCTCAGTGGTGATTCCTGCCTCAGCACCGGCAGATTGGGCCTACCATGCCCCTAGGCTGTAACTCTAACCCTAGTTTGGGTTTTCAGGCTTCCATTCCGAGGGTCCTGGCTCCCAAGTCCCCCAGATTAAAGACACATGAGTGACACTCCAGGACTCCGCCAGCCACATGGTAGGAAGCTGCACCATTTGGATCTGCACCAAACCCTCAGAACGGGAGAAACCTGCATGCCCCCCTAAAGCCACTCCCATGATCAGCAGCCCCTGTGGCCATAATGCCAGATTCTGCCACACCACCAGATGCATGGCCTCAACTCAGCCCTGAGGGGAGCCCGCCTCAGCACCAGCACATCGGGCCTGCCATGCCCCTAGGCCCTAACCCTAACCCTAGGTGGGGTGCACATGCTTTCCGTGGCCAGACCCTGGCCCCGATCCCCGCCAGATTGGGGGTGTATGAGACTCATGCTGGCACTCTGCTGGCTGCATAGGGTGAAATCCTGCCATTTGTAACTCCACAGAAACATCAGAGCAGGAGAAACCTGCATGACCCTGAGGCAAGCCACAGCATCTGTGGCCACCCTGGACACAAACCTGGGCTCCAACATGCCGCCGGACTCCAGCCCTCAACTCAGCCCACCAGTGAGCCTGCCTCAGCACCAGCAGTTCAGGCCTGCCATGCTCCTAGCTCAGCTCTCCTCAAGGATCTCTGTCAGCTCTAGGCAGACCTGGAACTCTCCTGTCTGCCACAAAGCTCTGGGATCCCCCTCCTTCTTCTAAATTTATACTGGTCCAAGGCTTTCAAGAGAAAGGAGAAGACTCCCTCCTGAACGCTTAACACCTCCTTTCCTCTGCTGCCACATTTCTCTTCACTTACCTTTGCACCTGGGCAAACTGGAAAGAACATATCAATGGAACCTGTACATGCTCTAAGATCTGAATCTTTTGTTACAGCTTTCTGAGGGCTCCTTATGCAATCAGAAATTAGTGTGTCCTACCACAATGTGTTTGAAAATGATCATCTACAGAAGAGGAGAGCTAAAATCACTCCATTTTTACCTCAGTCTTCATAAAATAGAACATGGTCTTCTTTTCTTCATGACTTCAATTCCAATTCGTTTCTGTGCAGTGTTAATTCCTTTGCTTCAGGAGTAGGATTTCGTGCTTCCTCACCTGCATAGAACACCCAGAGCTCATCAAAACAAGTACCCTCCCTAAGAGCTGTCACCCATTTAACCCTTCTCCCCACACCCCTGCCCTCTAGCAACCCTCAGTTTGTGCTCTAAGGTTGAGTCTGTTTCCTCATTGGCCTATCTTCCTCCCCTCACTATGTTCATCTGTTTTCTTTCTGAAATTCCATAGGAGTCAAGTCATAGACTACTGGTCTTTTCTTAGTTAAATCCACTGTAGATCCATCCACATCCTTGCATATGGTAAGATTTCATTCTTTTTGAACCAGGCTCCTAGTTCATTAAGAAGATGTGGGAGATTATATATCTACATATGTGTGTGTGTGTGTGTGTGTGTGTGTGTGTGTGTGTATAATCACTCATCAGTGAATGGACATTGGGACTTCCTCCATAATTTTGCTGCAGTGATAATGCTGCTGTATATATCATGGTGGTTGCACCCCATTGAATGTCCATTTTTGTGCCCTTTGGGGAAATACATAGGGAGGCAATGGCTGGATCCTAGGGTTGTTCAGGTTTTAGCATTTTGAGGAACCACCATACTTTTTTCCAGAGTGGCTGCAACAGCTCACATGCCCACCGACAGTGCAGGAGGGTTCCACTTTAAGCAGAAAATTCCCTGCCAGCAATTTCCTAAGGAGGAAACAGAAAACCTGAGGGATAGATAACATGACTCACCCAGTGTCAGGCAAGCAGCCACAGAAATTCACCCCATGGTTCCTGACGCCAAGACCCTGAAGACACCAGAATGCCTCTATCTAGGGGAATTCCCAAAGACTCTCCTTCTGACTTCACCACCCATGAAACTGCAGAGAAAGTATGGCATGTCCAACTCTCTAGATGATCCATTGAGTGAAACTATAAAGTCAAGCCTCCCTTTTCAATTGCCCAAGGCTTCTTGGAATCATTTTGAGTTTTCCCTCTGCCCTCTTTGGAACTCTCTGGATGAAAAGATGAATCCGTTAGGATATATCACCTTTGATAAAGGAGAAGACATCATCCAGGTCTCTATCTGACCACAAACAGCCACCTAATTCTAGATGCCTGCCACTCCACCACAGCCTAGGCCCCATGGAATAAACACTGTTAGATGAAGGAACACATTCTATATTCAAAACACACACTGAGTCAATCTCATCTTCCCTTTTGAATCCAAGGGATTGCCTAGGAAAGAGATGTTCCAAATACCTTCGTAAGCCAGAAATAAACAGAGAAAATGAGATCCCCTGACAGGTGCTCCCTGAAGGAAAACTTAGGAACTCTGGCACCCAATCTACATTGTTGACAGCTGCTTCAGTGTGACTTTGTGGCTCCACTGGAGACAAGAGAAAAGTCCAGGAGGTTTTGGGTGAAAGAGAAGTTTTACCTCCCATCCTGACATGGATGTGACCTTGCACCCAATGGACCTACTGTTTTCTCTGAACGCGGATGTCCTGGGACAAGCTGCATGACTGAGTCAGATGCTGATTTCAAAACTTCAGGTCTCGTGGAGCCAGAGTGAAGAAGGGCTGTCAGGTGGGGATAAGCAGGCACCTCCCACCTAAAGCCTGCACACCTGCTTCAATTCCTGAGAGGAGGAGAGACACACGCTTCTCTCTTAAGTGGTCATTAACTTCCTTCTAAAGCCAGCCAATGCCTTTGTCCTTTTTGGAGAAGCAAATATACGCTTCCAAACAAACACTCAACTCCTCAGTTCCAAAAACACCATGAGTTGGGTTTGGTTTCCCCCTGCCTCCAGAGCCCCACCAGGAGGATCCTCCTGAACCATGCTGACAGCACATTACCACCAAACCTGGGGAAAGGGGGCACAATGCTGAGTGGGGGCTCAGCTCCAGGGTTGTTACCACCTCTCTTGAGCGTGGAGAAACAGAGACTATACAGCTCACCACTCAGTCTTGTAAAAACAAGTTGTAGTGCTCTCCTTTCAGGGTCTCTCACCCCGCACCTCACCACAGCCCTCAGAGCCAACAGACTGCCCTGACTCCTCGGCTCACATGTTTCCTACTGCAGCTCGGCACTGCCTCCAGCGGTGGCAAGAAGCATTGCCATGCCTTCCAGGTTTTCTTACACCACAGTTCACCACTGGCTCCAGTGGTGTAAACCCACACTGCTGGGCCTTTGAAAGATTCCTAATGCAGCTCACAACCCCTCCACAGGTCTAAAGCCACACTGGCATTGTTCCTCCAGATTGGGGACCTCTGAGCCACACTCCAGGACTCCACGTGCCACCCAGGAGGTAACCATGACATTCAAAGCTGAGCAGAACCCTCAGAATGGAACAAACCCGCATGCCTCCCTGAGGACACCCCCAACTTTGACAGCCTTCCCTGACCACAAATGCACAGACTGACATGCTTCCTGACCCCCATGCTCAACTCAGCCTCCAGGGATCCCGCCTCAGCACTGGCATATCAGGCCTGCTATGCCCCTAGGCTCTAACCTAACCCAAGTTTGGCTTTATAGGCTTCCATCCCCAGGGGCCTGGCACCAAAGCCCTTCATACTGGGGACACTTGGGGCACACGCAGACATGCATGTAGTAAAAAAACACGCTAGACCACGGGCGCCAATGCGACCAGAATTGCCACCCAACACTGGCCTATTCTCACAAACTTTTTGCCCAAATTGATATTGATATCAATTTGGGCAGAAAGCTCATGAGAATTGGCAGGAAAACACTCAGCAAACTCGGTTCTGGCAGCGCTGGCCCACAGGGCCGCAGCCTGGGCCTGGCCCGGGGTCCCGAGTGGTCGTGGCCTGAACCCTGCGAGAAAGCCCTCAATGAGGTGGGCTCACACGAAGCCAATGAATCCCACTACTCAGCCCACTGGGGTGCCTGCCTCAGCGCTGGCAGATCAGGCCAGCCATGCCCCTAGGCCCTGGCCCTAACCCTCAGTTGGCTTTTCAGGCTTCTGTCCACAGGGGCCTGTCCCCTGAGCCCACCAGATTGGGGACCCTGGTGTCATCCACAGGAGTCTGCCTGCCACCAAGGAGGAAAGCATGCCATTCAGAACTGCACAAAACCCCTAGAGAGGGAGAAACCTCCATGGCCCCATGAGACCATCCCCATATTAAGTGGCCCTCATGGACACCAGTTCCAGCCTGAGCGATCACCTGACATTTGCCCTATCTTCAGACCCCCCGGAGGAGCTCGTCTCAGCATCTGCATATTGGGCCTGCCATGCCCTAGGCCCTAACACTAATCCTGGGTTGTGTTTTCAGACATCTATCCCCAGAGTCCTGGCCCACAAGCCCTCCAGATTGGGGACTCCAGAGTCACACCACAGGACTCTGCTTGCCCTCCAGAAGGAAACCATGCCCTATAGAGATTCACAAACCCCCAGATTAGGAGAAACCTCCACGGCCCTCAAGACCGCCCCAATTTTGTAGACCACCCTGGATACTAATGCACAGTCAGACACACCCTGAGCCACTATCTCCAATCAAACACCAGGTGCATGGCTTCAGAGCCAGCACATTGGACCTGCAATGCCCCTAGGATCTAATCCTAACCTTAGCTTGGGTTTTCCGGCATCTGTCCCCAGAGGCCTGGATTCAAATTCCTCCATATGGGAGACCCCTGAGCCACAAAACTGAACCCCCCCTGCCCTGCAGAATGAAACCTTGCTATTTGGAGCTATGCAAAACCCTCAGAGGAGGAGAATTCTGCATGGCCCCTGAGGCCACCCCCATTTTCGGAGACCCTCCTTGGACACAAACCTGCATTGTGACCATCAGCCTGAGCCCCATTTTCAACACAGCCCCTTGGATACCTCTCCTCAGAGCCAGCAGATCTGGCCTGTCCTACCCCTAGGTCCTAATCCTAAGCCTAGGTTGGGTTTCCAGGCATTCATACCCAGAGCCCTGCTCTCCAATCCCTCCATATAGGGGACCCTGTGCCATAGGGCAGGACTCCTCCTGTCTCCCAGAAAGAAACTTTGCTATTTGGAGCCGTGCAAAACCCCCAGAGCAGGAGAAACCTCCATGACCTCATGACACCATCACCACATTCAGTGGCCCTCATGGACACAAACTCCAGCCTGAGTGACAGCCTGATAATCGCCCTAACTTCAGATCCTGGGGAACTTGCCTCAGCATATGCAGATCGGGCTTGCCATGTCCTAGGCCCTAACCTGGACCCTAGCTTTTGTTTTCAGACTTCCAACCTCAGAGTCCTTGCCTAGAAACTCTCCAGACTGGGGACTCCGGAGCCATACCACAGGACTCTCCCTGCCCTCCAGAAAGAAACTGTGCCCTATGGAACCGCACAAAACCTGCAGACTGAAGAAAGCTGCATGGCTCCAAAGGCCACCCCTCTTTCATAGGCTGCCGTGGACACTAATGCAGTCTAATAGAGCCTGAGCACCGACCTCTAGTCAGGCACCCAGAAAGCTAACCCCAGAGCCAGCAGATCAGAACTGCCAAGCACCTAGGCCCTAATCTAAACCCTCACTTGGGTTTTCAGGCATCTGTACCCAGAGACCTGGTCTTGAATCCCTCCATATGGGGGACCCCTGAGCCACAAAACAGAGCTCTTCCTGCCCTGCAGAAGGACACCTTACTATTCGGAGCTGTGTAAAACACTCAGAGCAGAACACTGCATGGCCCCTTAGGCCACCCCCACCTTTGGAGGCCACCCTGGACACAAACATACATTGTGACCCATAGCCAGAGTCCTGTTTCCAACTCAGCCCTCTGGGTAACTCACCCCAGATCCAGCAGATCAGGCCTGCCATGTCCCTAGGCCCTAATCTTAAACCTAGGTTGGGTTTCCAGTCATCCATACCAAAAGCCCTGCTCTTGAATCCCTCCATTTGGATGGCCCCTGAGCCATAAACCAGGACTCCTCCTGGACCCCATAATGGGGTTTTGTTATTTGGAGCTGCACAAAACTCCCAGAGTGGGAGAAACCTCCATGGCCCCATGAGGCCACCCGCATACTCAACAGCCCTCATAGACACAAACTCCACCCTGAGTGACCGCCTGACTTTCACCCAAACTTCAGATCCCGAGGAGGTCGCTTCAGCATCTGCAGATCAGGCCTGCCACACCCTAGGTCCCAAAACTAACCCTACCTTGGCTTTTCAGAGTTCTGTCCCCAGAGTCCTGGCCCACAAGCCCAAAGGATTGAGGACTCCAGAGCTACACCACAGGACTCTGTCTACCCTCCAGAAGGAAACCGTGCCCTATGGAGCTGCAGAAAACCCCCAGATTTGGAGAAACCTCCACAACTCCTGAGGCCATACCACTTTCATAGGCCGCGCTGGACACCAATGCACAGTTTGACACAGGCTGAGCCCCGATCTCCAGTCAGCCACACAGGTAGCTGGCCCCAGAGTCAGCAGATTGGACCTGCCATACCCCTAGGCCCTAATCAAAACCCTAGCTTGGGTTTTCAGGCATCTGTCCCCAGAGACCTTGTCACAAATATTTCAGGGAACCGTTAGCCACAAAACAGAACTCCTCCAACCTCTGAGAAAGAAACCTGGCTATTTGGATCTGTGTAAAACCCTCACAGGAGGAGAATCCTACATGGCCCTTATCCACCCCCAATTTCGGAGGCCAACCTGGACACAAACCCAGATTGTGACCATCAGCCTGAGCCGCATTTCAACTCAGCCCCCTGAGTAGCTCACACCAGAGCCAGCAGATCTGGCCTGCCATGACCTAGGCCCTAATCCTAACCCTAGGTTGGGTTTCCAGGCATCCATACGCAGACCTCTGCTCTCGAATCCCTCCATATTGGGGTCCCCTGAGCCATAAAACAGGACTCCCCCTGTCTCCCAGAATGAAAGCTTGCTATTTGGAGCTGTGCAAAACCCGCAGGGAGGGAGAAACCTCCATGGCCCCAATTGGCCACTGCCACAATCAGCGGACACAAAAGCCAGCCTCAGCAATCGTGTGACTCTCACCTTGACTTCAGATCCCACGGAGCTCACCTTAGCATCTGCAGATCGGGCCTGCCATGCCCTAGGCCCTAACCCTAAAACTAGCTTTGGCTTTCAGACTTCCGTCCCCAGAGAGCTTACACAAGCCCTCCAAACTGGGGACTGCAGAGCCACACCACAGGAGTCTGCCTGCCCTCCAGAAGGAAACTGTGCCATATAGAGCTGCACAAAACCCCAGGTTAGGGAAGCCTACACAGACCATGAGGCCACCACACTTCATAGACTGCCCTGGACACTAATGCACATTCTGATACAGCCTGAGTCAAGATCTCCAGTCAGCCAATGAGATAGCTGGCCCAAAAACCAGCAGATCATTACTGCCATGCCCCTAGGCCCTAATCCTAATCCTAACCCTAGTTTATGTTTTCAGGCATCTGTCTCCAGAGGCCTCATCTCCAATCCCTCCATATGGGGGAATGCTGAGCCACAAAACAGAGATCCTCCTTCCTCACAGAAGGAAACCTTGCTATTTGGAGCTGTGTAAAACCCTCAGAGTAGGAGAATCCTGATGGCCCCTGAGCACAACCCCACTTTCGGAGGCTGCCCTGGACACAAATCCCCATTGTGACCCTTAGCCTGAGCCCCATTATCAATGGAGCCCTCTGGGTAGCTCACTCTACAGCCAGCAGATTGGGGCTGCCATCCACCTAGGCCCTAATCATAACCCTAGGTTGGGTTCCCAGACAGCCATACCCAGAGCCCTGCTCTCGATTCCATCCATAAGGGGGACCCCTAAGCCATAAAACAGGACTGCTCCTGTCCTGCACAATGAAACCTTGCTATTTGGAGCTGCGCAAAACTCCAGAGTGGGAGAAAACTCCATGGCCCTATGAGGACACCTGCACATTCGGCGGCCCTCAAGGACACAAACTCCAGCCTATGGGATCGCTTGACCCTCGCCCTACCTTCAGATCCCGGGAAGCTCTCCTCAGTGTCTGCAGTTTGGGCCTGCCATGCCCTGGACCCTAACCCTAACCCTAGCTAGAGTTTCAGACTTCCATCCCCAGAGTACTGGCCCATAAGCCATCCAGATTGGGGGCTACAGAGCCACACCATATGACTCAGCCTGCCCTCCAGATGGAAACTGTGCCCTATAGAGCTGCACAAAACCCCCATATTAGGAGAAACCAGCACGTTCCCTGAGGCCACCCCACTTTCATAGGCCTCGTTAGAAACTAATGGGCAGTCTGACACAGGCTAAGTACTGATCTCCAGTCAGCCACATAGACATATGGCTCCAGAGCCAGCATATTGGACCTTCCCTTCCCCTAGGCCCTAATCCTAACTCTAGCTTGGGGTTTCAGGCATCTGTCCCCAGAGGTCTGGTCATGAATCCCTCCATATGGGGGATCCCTTGAGCCACAAAACAGAACTCCTCCTGCCATGCAGAAGGAAACCTTGCTATTTTGAGGTGTTTAAAACCCTCAGAATAGAAGAATCCTGCATGGCCCCTGAGGACACCCCCACTTTCAGAGGCCACCCTGGATACAAACCTGCATTGTGGCCCCCAGCCTGAGTCCTGTTTTCAACTCAGCCCCCTGGGTGGCTTGCCCTAGAGCCAGCAGATCAGGCCTGCCTTCCCGTAGTCTCTATCCTAACTCTATGTTGGTTTTCCAGGTATCCATACCCAAACCCTGCTTTCAAATCCCTCAATACTGGGGACACCTGGGCCATAAAACAGGACTGCTCCTGCCCCCAGAAGGAAACTGGGCCATTTGGAGGTGGGCTACCCTCAGAGTAAGAGAATCCTGCATGGCTCCCAAAACCACCCCCACTTTTCAGGTCCACCCTGGAAACAATCCCACAGTCTGAAAAACATCTTCAGCCATGTTCCACAGACCAGGAACTCACACCAGAGACAAAAGGTCAGGCCTGCCTTGCCCCTAGGCCCTAATCCTAACCCTTGGCTGGGTTTTCAGACATCCGCCCCCAGAGGCCTGGTCTAGATTACTTCCATATGGGGGACCCCTGAGCCACAAAACAGAAATCCTCCTACACACCAGAAGGAAACCTTGCTATTTGGAGCTGCGCAATACCTTCAGAGTCTGAAACACCTGCTACCCCATAAGGCTGCCACCACCATTGGCGCACCCCGGACACACACCTGCAGGCTGACACAGCCTCACAACCCCATGTCAATTCAGCACCCTGGGGAGCAGGCCTAAGCACAGGCAGATCTGGCCTGCCATACCCCTAGGCCCTAACCGTAACCCTAGGTTGGGATTTCAGGCATCCGTCCTCAGAGGCCTTGCCCTGAATCTCTCCATATTGGGGACTACAGAGGCAGAACACAGAACTCCTCCTGCCCCTCAGAAGGAAACCTTGCTATTTGGGGATTGGCAAACCCTCAGACCTGGAAAAATCTGCATGGCCCATTATGACAGCCAACACAATCATAGCCACCTAGTCACATACATGCACCTTGACATTCAGCCTGACAACCCCCTGTCAACTCAGGCCCCTGGGAACCTGGCCTCAGTACCCATAGATTGGGCATGCCATGCCCCTAGGCCCTAACACTAACCCTAAGTTTCTTGTTTAGGCATTTGTCCCCAGAAGCCTGGACTCAAATCCTTCCATATTGGGAACCCCTGAGCCACAAAACCGGACTCTACCTCCATGCTAGAAAGAAATCATGCTCTTTGAAGCTGCACAAAACCCTCAGAGTGGGAGAAACCTGCATTGCCCTCTCAGGTCACAGCCACATTCGGGGCTCTCATGGACACAAAATGGAGCCTGAGACTCAGCCTGACACCTGCCCTAAACTCAGAACCTGAGGAGCTCACCTTAGGCCTAACCCTCCCTATGGCTTGAGTTTTCAGACTTCTGTTTCCAGAGTCCTGGCCCCCAACAATCCAGATTGGAGACCTAGGAGCCACACCACAGGACTGTTCCTGCCCCCCCCCCGAAGGAAACTGTGCCTTTTGGAGCTGAGATAAACCCTCTGAGTAAGAGAAACCTGCATGGCCCCCAATACCTCCCCTGCTTTGGGAGCTGACCTGGGAGCAATCCTGGAACCTGAAACCCATGTTGAGCCCTGTTCTCAACTCAGCCGACACCCCACAGCCCAGGAGCTCACACCAGAGCTAAAAGATCAGGCCTGCCATGCCCCTAGGCCCTAACCCTAACCCTTGGTTGGGTTTTCAGGCATCCATACATACCCCGTAGCCTGGTCTGGATTCACTCTATATGGGGGACCCCGGAGCCACCAAACAGAAATCCTCCTGCACACCAGAAGGATACCTTGTTATTTGGAACTGCACAAAACCCTCAGAGCCTGAAAAACCTGCATATCCCTTAAGGATGCCACCACCATCAGTGCCCCCTAGACAGAAACCCGCAGGCTGTCACAGACTGACAACCCCATGTCAACTCAGAACCCTGGGGTGCTAGCCTAAGTGCAGGCAAATCTGGCCTGCCATGCTTCTAGGCCCTAATCATAACCTTAAGTCAGTTTTTCAGGCATCTCTCCTCAGAAGCCTAGGCTTGAATTCCCCCATACTGGGGACCATGGAGGCAGAACACAGAACTCCTCCTGCCCCTCAGAAGGAAATCTTGCTATATAGGGCACAGCAAACCCTCAGACCTGGAGAAACCTGCATGCCCCATTAAGGCAGCCAACACCATCAGCGCCCCCATGGACACACAACTGCACCAACGTTCACCTGACAACCCCCTATTAACTCAGGCCCCTGGGGATCTGGCCCCAGCATCCACAGATCGTGCATGCATGCCCTTATATCCTAACACTAACCCCAGGTTGCTTTTTCAGACATCTGTCCCCAGAGACCTGGCCTCAAATTCCTGCTTGTTGTCCCCCTTTGCTCAGGGCCACCAGAAAGGGCAGCTCTGGGAGGACCACAGGCCAAGGTTACCAGGTGTGGCAGGCAGAACTCTGACTTGAGGCTCAACTCCTGTCTAGATAATTACAATGCTCTTCACAGATAGAGTGTCATTGTCTGCAAGCTCTGATGTAGGAAAGGTTGAGGGTTTCCCTTGTGATTCCCTCTCTGACTCTTAGGATATGTAGCAAAGTTACATTTAATTTTCAAACATTGAGGGACTTCCTGGTTTTCTTTTCATTATGACTATGGCTCAATTCCCCTGTGGTCTAAGAAAATAATCTACTTAATTTCAGGCTTTAAAATGTATAGACTTGCTTCATGACCCAACATTTTGTCTACTTGGGTAAATATCCTAGGACCATTTGATAATAAATGTTTTCTGTAGTTAATGTATAATGTTCCATATGTCAGTTGGGTCACATTTGCTACAAATGTTTCATCTGCTTTCCCTATCAGATATTGAGAAAGGTATATTAAAATCTTCAGGGGCACCTGGGGGGCGCAAAGACCCCATCAAAAAGAAGAATTTCAGACCAATATCCCTGATGAACATGGGTGCCAAAATACTCAACAAGATCCTAGCCAATAGAATCCAAGAGTACATTGAAAGGATTATCCATCCCGACCAGTTGGAATTTATTCCTGGGATACAAGCGTGGTTCAACATTTACAAATGAATCAACATGATAGAGCACTTTAATAAAAGAAAAGACAAGAACCATAGGATCCTCTCAATTAATGCAGAAAAAAACATTTGACAAAATACAGCACCATTTCCTGATTAAAACTCTTTAAGTGTAGGGATAGAGGGAACATTCCTCACTTTCGTAAAAATCCATCTATGAAAAGCCCACAGCAAATACTGTTCTCAATGGAAAAAAGCTGAGGGCTTTTTGCCTTAAGATCAGGAACACAACAGGGATGCCCACTCTCACCATTACTCTTCAACATAGGACTAGAAGTCCTAGAAGTAATCAGACTACAAAAAGAAATAAAGGCATACAAATTGGCAAAGAAGTCAAAGTCTCTCTTCACAGATGATATGATACTTTATGTGGGAAACCCAAAAGACTCCACTCCCAAATTACTAGAAGTCATACAGCAATTCAGTCATGTGGCAGGATGCAAAGTCAATGCACAGAAATGTGTTGGTTTTCTATATAATAACAATGTGACTGTAGAAAGAGAAATTAGGGAATTGATTCCATTTACATTAGCACCAAAAGCTGTAAGATACCTTAGAATAAACCTAACCAAAGAGGCAAAGGATCTATACTCTACAGAGCACTTATGGAAGAAATGGAGGAAGTCACAAAAAGATGGAAAACCATTCCATGCTCATGGATCAAAAAAATAAACATGGTTAAAAAGTACATGCTGTCCAGAACAATCTACACTTTCAACCCCATCCCTATTAAAATACCATTGGCATTTCTCATTGAGCTGGAATAAAAAGTCCTAAAACTTGTATGGAACCAGAAAAGACTCCACAAAGCCAAGGACATGTAAAAAAGAAAACCAAAGCTGGAGTCATCACAAGGCCTGACTTCAAGCTGTATTACAAAACTGTGACAGCAGGGTATTCACACAAAAATAGACACATAGATCAAAGGAACAGAATAAAGACCCCAGAAATGGCCCCTAAGCTCTATGGTCAACTCATCTTTGACAAAGCAAGAATGAATATCCAATGGAAAAAAGACATTGTTGTATCCCCATTAATGGTGCTGGGAAAATTGGACAGCCACATGCAGAAGATTGAAACTCAACCATTCTCTTACATCACACACAAAGATATACTCAAATGGATGAAAGACCTCAATGTGAGACAGGAATCCATCAAAATCCTAGAAGAGAACATAGGCAGTCACCTCTTTGACTTTAGCCATAGCAATTTCTTCCTAGACATATCACCAAAGGTCAGGGAAACAAAAGCAAAAATGAACTTTTGGGATTTCATCAAGATAAAACGCTTCTGCACATCAAAGGAAACAGTCAACAAAAGAAAGAGGCAACCCATGGAATGGGAGAAGATGTTTGGAAATGACATGTCATATAAAGGGCTGGTATCCAAGATCTATAAAGAATTTCTCAAACTCAACACCCAAAAAATAAATAATCCTAGCAAGAAATGGGCAGAAGACATGAACAGCCATATCTCCAAAGACAAGCAAACGCCTAACAGGCACATGGCAAAATGTTCAACATCACTAGCCATCAGGGAAATAACCTTACACCAGTTAGAATGGCCAAAATTAACAAGTCAGGAAACGACAGATATTGGCAAGGATGGGGAGAAAGGGGAAACCCTCCTACACTATTTGTGGGAAAGCAAGCTGGTGCAGCCACTCTGAAAAACAGTATAGAGGTTCCTCAAGATGCTAAAAATAGAACTACCCTACCACCCAGCAATTTCGCTACTGGGTACCCCAAAGATACAGACGTAGTGGAAAGAAGGGGCACCTGCACCCCAATGTTCATAGCAGCAATGTCCACAATAGCCAAACTGTGGAAGGAGCCGAGATGACCTTCAACACATGAATGGATAAAGATGTGGTTCATATATACAAAGGAATATTCCTCAGCCATCAGGAAGGATGAATACCTACCACTTCTATTGATATGGATGAAACTGGAGGGGATTATGCTGAATGAAATAAGTCAGGCAGAGAAGGACAATTATTTCGTGGTTTCACTCATATGTGGAATGTAAGGAATAGTGCGGAGGACCACAGGGGAAGGGAGGGAAAACTGAATGGGAAGAAATCAGAGAGGGAGACAAACATGAGAGACTCTGGACCCTGGGAACCAAGCTGAGAGTTACAGAGGGAAGGGGGGTGGGGTAACAGGGTGATGGGTATTAAGGAGGGCATGAGTTGTGATGAGCACTGGGTATTACACACAACTAATGAATCATTGAACACTACATCAAAAACTAATGTATTGTATGATGGCTAACGGAACATAAAATTAATTAATTAATGGTTAGTT
This sequence comes from Pteronura brasiliensis, assembly GCA_004024605.1. Classification (NCBI taxonomy): domain Eukaryota; kingdom Metazoa; phylum Chordata; class Mammalia; order Carnivora; family Mustelidae; genus Pteronura; species Pteronura brasiliensis. Next base: position 43,937 of record PJEN01008733.1, on the reverse strand, counting down.
AATTAATATGCTTTCATGAGCTTTTCATAAGCATATGAAAAACATATAATAATGGGAATAGAATTTCAGATTTGCATGATGAAATATTCTCAAGATATATTTCACAACAGTGTAAGTATAGTTAACACTACCAGACTTTATACTAAAAATGTTTAAAAAGGCAAAATCAATGTTAGGATATTTTACAATTTTTTAAAAGCACATTGTGTATGACTCCATTTTCATAAAGATTTTATTAATTTATTTTAGAGGAGACAGAGTGTGGCACAAGAGTGGTGTGGGAGAGGCAGGAGGGGGAAGAGAGAATCGTGAGCCCACACTGCACTGAACACAGACCCTACATGGAGCTCAATCCCACACCATGAGATCATATCCTGAGCCAAAATCAATAGTCAGCGGCTTAACTGACTAAGCCACCATCCATCTCCTTGGGCATTAGTATTGGTGCATTCCCTGCTCTCTCCACCACCGCTGTGCTGAATACTCCTAACAATACATCTGTGAAAAATCATGCCAGAGTTTCCTGGGGTGAGTCTGAGTATGAACACTGCTAGGTGATGGGTGCCCCTGTGGCCTGGACTGGGAACTGCTCCCTGTTCTCTCAGACAGGGGTGCCCATCACCCTTCTCTCCAGGGGACCCCCATGTCTTCAGGCATCAGAGGGCTACCCAGCCCAGGAATTCACCTTCTCTAGCAGATGACAGATGGGACTTCTTTCTCTGTCCAGGAATATGAACCCCGATCCTAGGAAAGGAGAGCTCTCTTGGGACTCCTGTCCCAGCCACAGGCAGCTGTGGCCATCGTGTATGTGATAGAGCCAGAGCAGCTGGGCCTTGGTGGGAATGATTGCTTCAAACCAGCCTTGTGTGGGGCATGTGCGAGCAGCAGCTCCTGCTTCCTGGGGAGCAGTGATGTGTGCAGAAGGAGGGAGGCTGGGGTGGAGCCTTCTAAGCCACACCACAGTCCGGCCCTTGGTCCTGAAACCAGCAGAAAGGGAGCTATGAGGACAGACTCCAGGAGGATTCCCATCCAGGGAAAAGAGGCCCGCTGGAGGGCACTGAAGCCATCAGCCCTGCTGGATGCAGGCCATTTGCAAAGATCACCTCCGGTGCTTTCTTAGCACGTTGTCTGCATTCATGTGCAGAGAGTGATTGGTCCACTCAGTGCTGGTGCACTTTCAGAGGTGGACTAGAACCCTTCCAGGACCTGCTTGTGGATCAGAGGACCCCCTCCCAGAGAAGGAAAGGATGTCTCTCTTCCTCTGGCACTGGGGAAGGCAGCCACCATCCTGGGGCAAGACCTGGGCCAGGCATGTGTTCTTTCTGAAGTCCCCTCATTCAGTGGGCATTGCTGTGCCTGAGAAAGGCCCTCTCAGCCCCAGAATTGGGAGCCATGAGGGGCTGTCTCCCATCCTGGCCCAGGATCATGACCTGAAAAGATCCTGTCTTTGAGAGGATGGGTCTCCTTCAGGATCCAGGGAGGGGAAGGATCCAGGATCCTGGGAAGAGCAAGAGCTCTTCATTCAAGGAGGAGTCATGGAGACTGTGCGTCTCTTCCGCCCAGCAAAAAGCCAAACTAAACCAAAAAACAACAACCAAAAAACCCGGAGAGAGACAAGATGGCGGGGAAGTAGGAGGAGGCGCCCTTTCAACCTGTACCCTAAAGTGAGCTGATTACCTTCCAGAGAACTCCGATCACCCACTAAATCAGCCTGAGATCAGAATTATACATGTCTGGATCTCTGCAGGGGCAGAAGATGCCAGTGGGCAGGTAAAGCGGAGTGGGAACGTCGGACTGATATTGGAAGATAAACATAAGTGGGAGGGAGCCACCAATTGGAAAGTAATACCCCAATATGAGAGTGCCCTGCATCTGGGGACCAGCATTAACTTGGAGTCTGGTTGAAAGCACTCAAAGAGAGCAAAGGATCGCGGGGGGTGGGGGGTGGGATTGTGGGAATCTGGGCGGCTAGGGACAGGGGCTTAAGTCCCAGGACCCAGGACAGCCTCCCCTGGCGCTGAGCCAGAGAGAGTGCGGCAGCGGAGAAACCAGGTCTTTGTCCCTGAGCCGCCAGCGTGCCCGCGAACGTGTGGGGTCTGGCTCCTGTGAGGGGCTGGGAGCCCCACCAGACGGCAGAACACCTAGCCCTGCTACAGAGCTTGAGATGCGTGCGCCCCTCACCCTCTGGAGAGAGGCCCAGCCCGGCGCTCTTAGACCCACGCCCTTCCACCAGAGCCTGAGACGCGTGTGCGACCCTCACCCTCCCCTGAAAGAGGTGCACGCAAGTCCGGCGCTCTTAGACCCAGAAAGACCAGGCACTCCCAGCCCGGGCCAGCGGGAAAATCTCAGTGTGCCATTGCTGCTTGGAACCTCTCTGGCGGTCTGGAGCTGCCCAGATAGCCGCCGCTGCCATGGTTTTGGGTACAAGCAGAAGATCCTGCGTCCCCAGAGACCGCGATTGGGAACCTGCTCTGCCAGTGGCCAAGGGGAGATTTATCAGATACTGAAAACCCACGTGGCAGGCCCCTCCCCCAGAAAATCAACCAGGAAAGAAAAAAAAAAAAAGAAAAGAAAAGATGACAAGAGAACAACCACCACTACTTCATAAAACAACTTTTATTTTTAACTCGTTCCCACTATTCTGATTCATTTTTTAAATATAGATATCTTTTTAACCTATTTACCATCACAGTGAGATGTCCAGTACATCAAATTCCATAATAACAACCAAAAATCCCCAAAGCCCATGCTCAGGTTCTAACAGAAGCAGAATTTCAATGTCCCATTTGGGGACATCCACCTCCCCTCTTATGTGGCCTTGGGGGACCCCAGAGAAAGTCTTCCTTGTTCTCGTGCCCTCAGAAGGAGCAGCTGGCCCCGTGTCCTGGGGTCCCCACCCTGCCCCACTGCTGAGGAAGTGCCACACACAGGGACCTAGTGTCAGGAGTGTGGTCTCCCAGGTGCCTTGCTGGTGCATGGAAGGGTTGGATGGCTTTTGGCAGGAGGGGTGCTCACTGGTGACACAGCTTACCATCCACCACTGCACTCTGCAGTCCAGGCTCTGTGCCCATCTTATGTCAATCACCAGCACCCCACAATCATTCAGCATCACCGTATTGCACAGAGGCAGAGAGCAAGGCCAAGAGAGGGAAGGCAAATGGCTCCAGTCACAGGACTGGTCAGTGGAAGGGCTAGAAGGCCACCCCTCTCAAGCCCCTGTTAGCCTACCCAGGGACTCCCTAAGCCCAGAGCGAGCCCTCCCCTGCCTGCCCAGCCACACACTGGCCCCTGAGCTGGATGATGGACTGTTCTTCTTGGTCCGGTGGGTGTTGCTGGCTGACTAGGAAGAGGAGTGCAGCTGGTAGGACAGTCTGTAGCTACAAGACAGAGTGACAGGTCTGAGCTAGCAGGAGGCACACTCTGGTCTCCCTCCCAGAGCCTGCCTGGGAGTTAGAGACTGGGTCCCCTAGGGGCTGGCACACAACAGGGCCTGTGCTGACCAGGGATCCACTCTGCCCTCTCCCCTCTCCTGCCCTTCATAGCCTCTCCTCACTGTGGGGCTCCAGGACCCAGAACCAGGCCCCATAGGGCTGGCTTGGCTCCAGCTCATAATAAGTTTGCAGCCCCCAGAGCAGCTGGACTTCCTGAGGCTGGAGGGAGGACTGGCTACAGATAAGGACTGGGCTGGGGAAGATGTAGGGCCTCGTGGATGGGGCAGGGGCTGAGTCCTGGGGCCACTGTTTATGTCTAAAAAGGGCTGAAATCCCCGAATGCCCATGGGGTCCCTCATTACAGTAACAACACCCTCACACTCGGGCATCCTGGTGGTGGGCCCCTCCTCCCCGGCCTCCATCACACACCTCTGACTCCAGCCAGGGCTTCAGCCAGGGACAGGCTGGATCTCTGTCTCAGGGTCCTACCAGGAAGATGAGGAAGAAGGAGAAGAGAAGGGGAGTGGGGTGGACTGCTCTTCTCCTTGCCCTGAGTCAGCTTCCACTGCTGTCTCCAGGTCCTCTGGCCCAGCCCTGCACTTAGTTGGACCCTGGGAGGCAATCTGCATTCCCAGCAAGCTGGGTGGGGGGTATTCAGTGACCTCTGTGTCCCCAGATGTCCAACCTACATGGCATTACACCCTGAGGCTTGCTGCCCAGGATGGGCATGGTTCCAGGGCTAAGCAGACTTTGGGGCCACAGAGCCCTTGGCAGTGGTGAGGAAACATGGGGGACAGTTCAGGCATGGAGCCATGGGTCTTCATGCATGTCCAGCAGGTCTGGCTCATGGTACAGGTGCTGTGTGCAGATCCCCTGTGCACACCTGGCCCTCTCAGGAGGGAGGCCTCTGTGCCTGGTGCACCTGTCCTCCAACTACCCCTGGAAGAGTGCCCAAGTTTAAGCATTTCCATGTTCAACCCTCAGGGACAGCTGGGAACCTGGGGTCAAGAGAGGCAGTGACTAGCCCAGGACAAATGAGGGGTATAGAGGCCAAGGAGCAGGGCTGCTCTCCAGTCCTAGGCCAGCCGCAACCCTCCCATGAGGTCCACTTTGGGGATGAGAGCCCCTCAGATCCTCAGGGATAGCTACCCAAACCATCCCATGTGGGGACATGGCCTTGGGCATCCCCAGACAGGTAGAGGCATGTGTGCCTTCACACACACACACACGCGCGCGCACACACACACACACACACCACTCTGACTGCCCAGCTCAGGGTCAGAAGCTGTGGACACCCTGGGAGCAAGGTGGGTGATAAGGGGGGAAAGAAGAAAGAGGTTGGAGACAGCTGGGCAATGGGACAGGGACTTCAGGACCCCTGGCAAGAACCCAGATCCATAGCATGGAGATGGGATACAGGCCAGGCTGATAGTCAGGGGGTCCCCAGGGGGTTGCCAGGGCACTGGGAAAGGACAGGGTCTGGGGTCTGGTGTCCATCACCATCCTGGGCTACTGGAAGTAGGAAGAGATACCCCACCCCCCGCCAAGTCCAGAGGAGGCTACAACACAAAAAGCCTCAGCTTATTCTTTTGTCAGTTGGGCTATAGAGATGGGGTGTCCCTAGGGTCCCACAAGCTTGTAGAAAAGTCTGTTGGCCTCAGATTTCCATCCCTAACCCACTGTGCTCCCAGTCCTGAGAAAATGCTTTGTACTCCTTTGAGGTCCTTCTGAGCAGAGGACAGCCTGGGGGACTGTGGGGATGAGGATTTGCATTTGTAGAATATGGCAGACCTCTGGGCCACTGGTCTGGGGACCAAGGTCAGGACCCTCCTTGTTGCAGCCTCAGGGTCCCCATTTGGAAGATGTTCTAGAGTCAGTGCTCTGGTCAGGGTGAGGAGGCCTTCGGAGGGAACAAATCACCAGGACAGGAGAGGGAAATGGGGAGAAGGTAGGTCTCTGAGGTTTCTTACATTGCCCCCAGAGACCCCAGGTCCTGCTCCTGGGAGACACACAGAGACACACAGAGAAGACAGAGACAGAGAATGAACACAGAGAGGGAACCAGGATAAGACACAAACTTTCTTCCATTAGGTTGGAAACAACATTCCATCATTTTGCTCCATCCTATTCCTTAGAGCACAGTCACATAGGCCATCCACCCTGGAGGGGAGAGAATTCCACAGGGATGTGTGACCAAGATTCAGGAATGCCAGGAACCACTGTGGGGACTCCCCAGCACATGGGCACAGATGAGGCTCTAGGGCCTGGGCCCAAAACTGTTGGGAGCCCCTGGAAGTCTGTTTCACAAGAGGACAATGTCAGAATCAGTTCACTGCAACCTCCCATGGGGGCTGGGAGACAGGCAGGAGGGTGGTGGCTTTGTCTGGACCCCAGAGCAGAACCAGGCCCCTCTGAGCTGTGTTCTATGCCCCGCCCAGCCCCCTACTCATCCTTGCATTGCCACGTGGGTGTCCCAGCCTCCTGTGAGAGCAGGAACATATGTAGAGGTCCTACCCCTGATGACGTCCCTAGAAGTAGAAGCCAGAAGACCACACTGTGCAGATGGAGAGCCTGGGAAGGCTCTGAGAGGCACAGAGTCTGTCCAGGGTCACAGTCCTGGGCATGAACAGGAGCCCAGTCTGAACCCAGCTCTGTGCCCTCACAGCAGGGACACTGTCCACACCCAGGCATCACGGGGGCTGTGGGTAGGCTGTGTGGGTGTTACTCTATGGATGGGGCATGGGGTAGAGGGCGAGCATTGAGCAGCTGGGGGACGGGGGCCCTCAGGGAGCTCTGGTGTGAAGAGGAAGTCAGGTAAGTCATCCCCAGAAAGTGATGACCGCACGTTCCTGACAACAGAACCCAACAGAGTTTGGAACACGGATAACCAGGCACCCACATTCCAGAGACAACCTCCTGCCCAGCTCATTTCTTTGGAGATCCTCGAAGGAAGAACATGTTCGTGTATTGCATCCCAAAGCCCAGAGGCTGCAGGTGGAGGAAAGCATACCCTGCAAACACTTTCCCCCACTGGGGATGTCATATCAGGGTTCCCTGACATCTCTGGCCATTTGGCCAGAAGTACAGAAAGGTGACACCATGAGGCCCAGAGCCAGCCTCCAGTCCCATATGCTCTGATCTGACTGTGCAGCCCCAGGTCCCCTCCCCGTGAATGTGTGTGTGTGTGTGTGTGTGTGTGTGTGTGTGTGTGTGTTTGTAAAGGAGGCTCACGTGGGGTGTGCCCACCCGCATTCAAGAGCAGGTTGACGAGGGGTCAGATGCCTGGTGGGCAGGTCATATTCACATCTCAGGTCAAGGTTGTCTGGATGGGACGGGGTGTGGGGGACTGTGAGCTTCTCCCCAAGCTTTATCCTGTGTCCTGCAGGTATGGCTCCCTGTCCCAGGTGTGAGACTGTGCACAAACAGGTCTATGTCTAATCTGGGAGCAGCAGGGGACGACAGTGAGGATGGCCGGGCAGGGCTCTGATGCATCTGGGCGCGCTACCAGTCCCTGTCTTTGCAGAACACCAGGGATGATGAAACAGAAAGGAGGCTGGTGGAAACCTGCTCCATCTCTCTGACACTGGGAGTGAGCAGAGGGGACTCTCCAGGACTGGGGACTGCCTGGGAAGGCTTCTGACACTGCCCAGGCCACTGTCCCTGCTGGTACCACACTGGACTCTGGTCCAGCACATGGAGGCTGAGCCCAAGCATGAGAAGTTTGGGGCTGGGTGTATGTGGGTGTCCGGGGATGGGGCGGTGCTAGGCCCCACAGGCAGGAGACCCCAGAGGCTGGCATGCAGCCGGGAGCAAGGACTGGGCTCAGAGCACCCAGCGGGTGGACTTCAGTTGGGGAGATGTCCCGGTGAGGGTTCCTTCCTGGTTGTAGCTTCTCTGGGAGGCCCTGGGCTGATCTCTGTCTCTGCAAATGTATGTTAACATGTTTTTCATTCCAAGATCTCCAATGAAATGAACTGGGCAGGGGGCTATCTCTAGAATGTGGGGTCTGGATACCGGGGTTTAGCTCCGAAGAGCTAGAGCCAGCCCCAGCTTCACCTGCAGCTCCGGGGGGGTGGGGGGAGGTGGGGGATGGTGCCTGTAGAGACTTCAGCAGGAGACCAGGAGCCAGCAGGGGACCAGGCACCTGCCTACAAAGAGCCTGACACTGTCCCAGAAGAGCTGGTGCCTGCCCCTGCCCCAGCCCTGCTCCTGCTCTTGCTCCAGTTCCTGCTCCTGTCCCTGCCCCTTCCCCTGCCCCAGCCCCTGCTCCCACCTCTGCTCCTGTTCCTGCCCCTGCCCCTGCCAGAGCTGCTCCCCCTTCCCCTGCCCCAGCCTGTGGTCCTGCTCTTGCATCTGTCCCAGCTCCTGTCCCTGCCCTGTCTCAACCCCTGTACCTACTACTGCTCCTGTGGGGCTCCCAGAGCCACATCCAGAGCCCACAGCCTTGCTCCTCATACAGTTATCCCTTGTTGTATCCCCTGGCCCTGACAGCCTGCAGGAATGCTTCATCCCCTACCTGTATATTCGTTCTGTCTGGTACATATTAGCTGTTATTTTATCTTTCCATGTTCTGCATACAGTTTATTATTTGTTTGAAATAAAATTACTTGTTTTCCCTTGAACATGTCACGAGCGTTAAGCACATTCCCAACGCTGTGCCACCACACCACAGAACATCGCTGCAGGATATCTCCTTCCCCAAAGGAGACCCTGAACGCAAAGCCCTCCCTTCTCATTTCTCCTCCACCCAGGCCTCTCACCCAGCTGCTTGCTTTCTCTGTTCCTTTACCTGTTTTGGATGTTTCTGTATGTGGAATCACACAGTATGTGCCTTTTTGTCTGTCCACCTATTTTCAAAGGGGACTTTTTTTTTCCTGTGTTTGTGTGACATAGAATTTCCATTATTTGATATTGAACCCCCCCCCGTGGATTACAGATGAGATGTGATCATAGAGATACCTTTAGGAATTATGAGCACAATCTCGGGGTCAAGACCCCTGTTCCTGCTGGGACACCACACCCTGACCCTAGGCAGGACACTGTTGGTTCCTCTGGTGGCCCATACAGAAACCAGGGAAATGCAGAAAGCTGGAAGACACACCACAGAAGGCAAACACATCGCTCACAACCCAGGGCCAGAGATAAGTTTCACCTGACTCTCCTCCAAACCAGGCTCCTCCCTGTTCCACAGGGATAGAGACCAAATGCATGCAAGTCCAGGCGGGAGGATAGGCACGCGGGGAGTATGTGTCAGAGATGTGGAAGCTCCTGGGAAAGGGCTCTGGCAAAGGAGACCCTATGAAGGCAGCACTGGTCACCCTCAGAGTGGCAGGTGGCTGGTCTGGGGACTGGAACCCCTGGGGAGAATGTGAAGAACCAGAGGTCCAATGCAGGTCCCCTGGAGAGAAGGGTGATGGGCACCCCTGTCTGGAAGAACAGTGAGCAGCACCCATTCCAGGCCAAAGGTTCACCCATCACCTAGCAGTTCTCGGCCTCAGACTCAGCCCCAGAAACTCAGGCATGATTTTTCACAGATGTGTTGTTAGGAGTATTCAGCACAGCAGTGGTGGAGAGCGCAGGGAATGGAACAACACTAATTCTCAAGGAGATGGATGGGATCCAGTCCCAGTCCTCACGATAGAATGTCCTGTAGCTACTGTACCAGGGTCATCTGGGCACAGGATCCAGGAAGCCCCTCCTGAGACCCCCCTCCTGCCACCTTGCTCCTGGGAATATTCAGAATTGTTGGAGGAGGTGGAGAGGATCCAGGGTGACAGCAGGGCCAAGAAGGAAGGTCAGCACTGGGAGGACAGAGGAATGTGCCCTGAGCCACCATCCAGGGCCCAGGCTGTGATGTCCTCGGACCTCACCCCAAATAATGGTTCCTGATGTATGGACTGGACTTCTGCTCTTCCACCCCCTCCTTCCTTACCTCATTTATTCACTGTCTCATTCATTACCCCCTCTCTTCTTCCCCTCCACACCTCCCTTCCCTCCCCCACTCCATCACCTTCCCTGTCTCCTTCTCATCCCTACCCCTTCCTTCCCCTCACTCCCTCCCTCTCATCCACCCTGTATCAGGCTCTCTGCTCAGCAGGGAGCCTGCTTTCTCCTCTCTCTCTGCCTGCTTCTCCACCTACTTGTGATCCCTGTCCAATGAATAAATAAAATCTTTTTTTTAAAAAAGAATCGCTATAAGACAGAAACTACGTGACTAAATCTTTCTCTGTTACACAAAATCTTTGTCACATAGACGGTCTCTTAGCCTTTCAGATTCTTCATATATATATATATATATATACACACACACACACGTATGAATATATACATATTTATATACACACCCTAGGCATGAAGAAGGAATATTTATAAAGTCACATATCTATATTGGGAACAAAACAAGACAATGTATATGCGAATATATGATATAGAGTAAATAGCTGGAATTACAATAATCAACGGTCATTTAAAAATATCAGAAATTTGAGATAGGAAGCTTCCAAGGTAAATTTTTACCTTTCTTAATTTTAGACTGAGTTTTATACAGGTTCATAGAATCTATCGTTAATACATGTGGCATCCCATCAATTAAAACAATACTTGATGCAATAAGCAATAAAACAATAGACTTTTATGAAGTAGTAAACCTTGTCCCCAAAGAATCAAAACAAGGGCATAATTTATGTATATACACAAAATTAGGAATGATGTGAAAAACTCAAGATCTTCAGGAAGACGTATTCTCTAAGACTGGCAAATCCACATATTGTAGATGTAAGACCCATATGATTGATATATATGTATACATAATCTGTCTATGTATCAATCTATATAAAAATCAATGTACATTGTCAATCTATAGGAGGCCACCTGAAAGCACTGTGCTAATAGCAGAGCAGTTTTATGAGACCATTAGAGTCAAGAGAAAAAGTAAAAGTCAGAAGCAAGTGAGCATGCAATTTATAAAGATATTAGAATAGAAAATCGATGCTTCTCCTGACCTGTCATACTGAGATGTGTCACTACTCTTTTCCAACCATCGATCATTGCTACTCAATTTAATTATCTCATAATATCCCCAAATACCATTTTCTCTGAGTTAACATTCACCAGTAACCTTCTGGATGGTAACATGTTTTTTAAAACTCCACCATCATACCTACGTACTTCAGAGCACATTTATCCCCACTGAAAGTTAATTTATTTATAAAACAGAGAAAATAATGCAAGTATCTCCTATGAGTATTAAATGAAATAGTGTTGTAAATGGACCTACTCTGCAAATGTTAGTAATATAATAATTCCATATACTTCTAACTTTATTTTTGGTAATGGCTACACAGATTTTTATTAGCACAGGTCTATAGTTTAAGACAAGTGACAATTGCACATATTACTAAAGTGGATGAAGTAATGTCTTGGTTAGTAGTAGTCATATTCATTAGTGCTTGATTACAATAAGGAAAATTATAAATATTATTTGGGGACCCGTCAAGTTGAATAACAATTTTCATATTACAGGTGATCATTGCCAAGATTCAACAACTTCTTGACTTTTAAGCAAGACATCATGCTCAGTTAATTATATTTTTCCCTGGGACACCAGGTGGCTCAGTTGGTTAAGTGTCTGCCTTCGGCTCAGGTCATGATTCCACGTCCTGGGATCAAGCCCTGCATCAGGCTCCCTGCTCAGCGGGAAGCCTGCTTCTTCCTCTCCCACTCTTACTGCTTGTGTTCCCTCTCTCGCTGTGTCTCTCTGTGTCAAGTAAATATATAGATCTTTAAAATATATATATTTGCCCCTGTTAATATGTATTTAATTTTAACTCATGGGAGGATTGTTTTAACCACACCGATGTCAAGACATGATAGTTTCCCATATTTCAAGATATGTATTACACTTTAAATTATTCATGTGACAACACATCCTCCACCTTTAGAAAATTTTAGCTTAGGGTATACTGGAAGATTTTTAATTTATACATCCTAGATAAGTAAGAAAACTAGAAAAACTAGGGAAAGTCTTTACATTTGTAGGAGTCAGATAGGAATATTCCATTTCATTCTTACGCAGCAGCCAATCGTCCAGATGTGTGGCAGTAAAATAGGTTAAGATGAAACACAAATCTTAACTGGTCACCTAGAAGAAATACTTAGAAGTAAATAACTGCATATGCCATTATAAATTATCCAACAGCCTTCTCTAGTTTATTTTAAATATTTTACTATAAGAAATTTTATGACACCATTGAAATTTTTTCCACTAAGGTGTAATTATTATGTGTAATTTGTAGTTATTATTAATACATAGTATTTCCCAGCATTTAAATTCATAAATATATAAGTATATACATACATACAATTTTCATGAATTTTCCCAAGAGGTTTTTGGGGATTCCCAATCATTTTTGTAGCTTTATAGAATTATAATCAGTATTGTCACATCATGCAGATAAAGCCAGCACCTTCTTAAATAATATATAGGGTGCTGACTGTATAGCTGACTTTTCTATGAGTGATTAGCTCTGCTCTATTGCATCTTTCACGGTTGTGTGAAACCACTTCCTTCATCAGGTTAGTATAATGAATGTAAATTGTGTTTACTCCCACCAATGCTATTGGTGATTAAGTACAGCTAAGCTTCACCCTGAGTATTTCTTTCAAGTTAGAAACACAATTTATAAATGTAGATGGCAATAGAAAGGCCATTTAGAACTGAGATTTAATTTGTTTCTGAAAAAAAGGGTAGTTTGAATGGAAACTTTTTGCAGTTTGAGACACTCCAGAGCCCTCTATTTTGTAATGTTTAGAAGGAAACAGACTAGGTGTGCACCCTATTATATTCGTAGAAACAAATGTGATCAAAGTCACCAAGTACATACACTATTCTTTCAAAATACTGACTCAGGAATGTACTTAGATAGTTTCCTTTCCTCCATCCCTTCCTTCTTTTTCTCCTCCTCCTCCTCTGCCTTCTCATTTTCCTCCTGTGCATAATGGTGAGTAAAGGGCAATCACTCTCCCACTGAAATTATTTGTAATAAACAACTCAAAAGAGAACAGTCTCATTGTCATTAACGATGTATCTAACAATTTCTGGGATTCGGGCATTTACAGAATAGTATGTATGTGTGTGTGTGTATACATATGTGTGTGTATCCATGCACATAAATGTGTTTTTCTAGGCTGCTACTAGAAGCTTTCCTTTCCATCCATAGACCAATTATTCTAAAGTAAATGTGTGATGTGTTGCTAAATTTAATATATTTCAAGTTTTCTTCAAAATCATTAAGCTTTGGAACTTCTTATAAAGGAATTGCAGATACCTAGAGTATGAGCAATTGTCTATAAATGTGATTTTTCTTCTACTTAAAAAATTTAGGGCAATTATATCTTTATGGCAATACTAACTAAGAAGAATAAGGTTAAAACGAGAAATTGTTTCTTTTTGGTATAATCCCAAGTAAGTGTATCTCTAACTCTTACCAAGATTGTTAAAGGTATCTATCCCCCCTCAATAAAAACAACTCCAGAATTCTAATAAAAATCAGCAAACACTTTCTAATTTGGCTTGATTATCTCACGTACAATAGAGACGAATTAACAAACCAAGAACCACTGTCACAGAAACAACAACAACAAAAAATGAATACAAATATCATACTTGCATTTGCATATGCTGGTGTACAGCAAAGCAAAAACTTGGGAGTTAGTGATTCTGTATATCTCATTTTTTTGTTAACAGTATGCATTTATATTCATTTCTGAACTTAAAAGTTATGCATCTGAAAGTTAAGGCAGAGGCTCATTATTAAAATTATAGTTAGCCCACTTTTGTGTGTTCTGTTATATTCAAAAAATGTCAATTCTTTTTGTGTATACAATGCCATAATGTATATACTGTGTGATATAAATTTTAGAAAGCCCCTTAAAGATTCTTGGTATTTAGAATGAACTTTGTCTTCATAGAAAAATAACAACAACAAAGATATTCTGTCTCAAGCATGTGGAAGAAAAAAATGGATGAGACCAGAGAAAAATTATAGCATTATTATAGTGGGCACCTAAGGGTCAAAGTTGACTGAAACAGAAAATATTACATTTGGTCCAATGAAAATAATAAATCTTTAATTAGGTTGAAGGGAAGCAGTTGCAATCAGCATAGCCGTCTGACAGTTGGGTTTCTATCAGAAGATGGTCAAGTACTCTCTTACCTGAGAGTGACATGGAATCAGAAACTGAATGACAGCCGTTGACAGAAATAGAATTTTTTCAAGAATCATATCTTTAAAGCTCTAATTCAGCATAATGACAAAGAAAAATAAGGATAACCTGCTGAGAAGCAGGGGATGTATGTTCTCATTCCAAGTTCACCTTATTTGGGATATTTAAGTACATTAGTAATACTCTTTGAAATAACTTGGATGTTTATTCATGTTTTGCCCAGGCCTTAAATTGACAAATCTCAGATAAAACCCTGCCAATAAAAAATAAAACTCTGCCAATAACTATCTTATAGTTAAATTATGTAGCATAATCGTTCCATTTATGAAATCTTTAAACTGCAAGAAAGAAATATTTACTGGAATCAAGCATGTGCATTATAAAAACTTCAAGACTGTGTCTAGAACATTGTATGTGATATAAAATTACTGTGAAGACTACTACTACCACTACAACTAGGATTATTTATCATTCTATCCTCATCACAATAAATCAAGACTGGTATCATCCTCATTTTGTAGAAATGGACATTGAAGTTAGTCACAATGAATGCATATCATTGTTACACTCACTCACTTCAGTATTCATATATCTGTTGTGCCTGTAACTTTTTAGCAGTCATTCTCTTGTTAAATGAAATAAGCACCAGTTAATCATTAGTTGATCATTAGTTTGATCATTAGTTTAAAAATGTTCCAAAGTCCCATATGCACTTATGTACTTTTGGTGTTATCTTTAGTAATGTAAGTGTTTATGGTTACGAGTTTCTCTTGAACACAATGAATTAATCTGCATAATCAATTCAAATAAAGAACTTAGAAAAATAACAACAATAAGAATAGAAGGAAATAATAATAAGGATAAGAGCAAAATTGAATTAGTTTTGTTGAATTCATCTAAGCTAAATTTTAAGAGAAAAGCAAAACAAATTATGAAAATGAGAGACAATATAAGCAATACAAGCACACAAAATCGTAAATATCAAAGATGAAACAACAAAAATGAGAGAAATTTTTAAAATTTTGAGAGTAACCTGTATATGGAAGTCTATTTGACTACTTAAAAATATGAATAATTTACTAAAGAATCATTCACTTTTTTTCATGTTCAAAAATATTTATTTATAAAAAATACAATGGGATAAGTTTGTGCTGAGAAATGCAGCAATAAATACAGTCAAAGAGCACAGAGCCACTCTACATCGATAAAATGGCACAAACAGGGAGACCAGATGCACCGCCCAGACCTGAGCGTCTCCAGGCCGATGCTGGACGCGCTCCTTTAGAAACATTGCCTGGGAAAGATCTTGTCAGTGTAGGGAAGAGAATGAGTACATATATGATCACAAATGCACACGGATCAGGACTTTATTTAAAAATTAGCAAACAATACTGTAGAGACATTGATATGTAAATTTCTAAAATGCTGCGTCTTAAATTTAGTTGGCGAAGACCACATGTAGCTCTAAGCATGAGTTTAGTCCTCCACGTAGAAAACAAACACCAAACACTAAACTGTAAAAAAAAAAAAAAAAAAAAAAAAAAAAAGCTTCCTATTGTTTGAAAATCCCAGTTTATTCAGTAGATTGTAAAAATGCATAGGTCTCAGATAAGAGCATTGGCTGTACAAGCGTACTCCCCTTTCACAGTATTCCTTTTTACTTCATATGCAAATTATTGCTTCTGCTGTAGGATTGAACTGTTACAGCACTAAAAGGCAACTATTTAGGGAAGAGGCAGAAAAAGGAAAAGGGAATGTGTGTAAGGCAATATTTCTTTTAGGTACAATACGCGTAATAGTGCTTTAGGAAGACAAGATAAAAATTACTCAAGGCTAGCTTGGTTCTCACTGGATAAAAACAATGGGCTAAATACTGAGCTCCTTGTATCAATCTAATAATCAATGCCTTGGTCGCTGTATCGGTAATCTCTGGGGTAGTCATCTTGGTACTCTCCATGATATTCATCTGGATATTCTGCCTGATATCGCTAATTTCAGACCCATTGGTTCCTGTTCCTTGGCTTCGGGTTGTGAATGACCGCTTCTGGGGGAGCGGCACAGTATTTGTATCATACTTGCCGCCCAAGCCTATACACGCTCATTCCTTTCTGGGAAGCAACTTTGTTGGTTCCCATCTGTAGAGAAATTGTCGAGGAGTCCACCGGTTGTAATGTTAGCTTCTGATCATAGATGTCTCTTCCGGTGCCTGGTGCTAACATCCCCGCCTGGCTGGCTCCTTCGTTGTTGCCCATCTGCAGACTAATTGTGGTCTGGTCAAAAGGTTTATTGGTTTGCATTTTGGGATCATAAAGATGCCTCCTGGCCCCATAGGCTGTCATACCCGCCTCGCTGGCGCATTTGTTGGTTCCCATCTGCAAACCAATTACACTTTGGCCAGCTTTTAATTTTCCTTCATCAAAACGTCTTGTTTGTTTTCCGGCATACTTAACTCCAATAGTTGTATGGAATCCTTTTGTTTTAGCCAGACCTGCCAGGGCCACCAGCGTAGTCTGAACCTGGGTCATGTTTCCATTCTCAAAAAGATCATTTGCTTCAAATATGTCATACAGCTTCATGCCATAAGCCTGAATAGCTTTAATAAAGTTGCCAATATTCTCCAACTGAGGCCAGTTTAAGGAAGACTCATTAACCTTCTTCACTGAGCCTGGCTGTGCTTGTTTATGAGCTCGCAGAGGATGATGCCATCTTTCAAGCCCAGCTGAAAGTTGGTGCGAATTCTCATGCCTGTCACCTGTCACCAGTTTCGAAGATAGTCTTCTGCCTGATGATCATATTTGGAAGCGATCTTGTTCTTGACCTCGGCCGAGAGCCCGCAAGAAGGGCCCTCGTTGAAGTGGGTCATGGTGGTTCCGGCGGCGGGAAGAGGCTGCGCTCGGCTCTGAGGGTTTCTCATACTAGGGTTCCCGGCTCCTGGCCCCGAGGAGTGACCGCAGCGCGAGAGGCTTGGAGCTCGCTCCCCTGGGCAGCGCAGGAGACGCCCAGACGCGGTGGCAAGGCGCGGGCGGTGCCTCGTCTGCTCTGTCGGACTGGGTTCCGCAGATCCTCCCGCTCCGCTCCCCGAATCATTCACTTTTATCGAAAGAAATGGAAGCCTAAAATGGAATACTAAAAAGTACGCAATCCATATAAGCCAGGAAATGAGAAAAAATGAGGGAAAAACAAACAAAAGCATGAACAAACATACATGGGCCATTTAGAAAAAAATAGCAAGAGACTTACTTAAAACTTATCACTAGTTATGTTAATGTACATCTTCAGAACTCCCAAGCAAAAGGCTAAAAGTGTAAGACTGTATAAGAAAAGAATGTCCAATTATAGTTCTCAAAAGGAAACATGTTTTAAATGTCCTTTCAATTAAGAGGACACAGGTTACAAGCATAAGAATTTAAAATTAATGTATAAACATATCTATGTATAAATATGTATATCTGTACATATTTGGAAACTTTAATCATACAATTAAAAAATCAATAATATCCTGGATATGTTTTAACAGTTTGCTCTCTGGGGGAAAATAAAAACAATGACAACCCCAGTTAATGTAGATATTATAGTTCTTAACAAAATATTAGGAAATTAAATTGAACGATACACAAGAATGCTAACACATCATAACAAAGGGTACTTACTAAAATCACATAGGTTGTTTAAACATTCAAAAACCAATTGATGTAGTACACTATCTCTCAAAAAAAAAAAAGAAAATATGTATGATCTAAATGTATGACTAAGTGAAGAAATTTATCACCCATGCATGATTTGACAACAGAACAGAGCAAAACAAAACAATCAAACATAGAAAATAAAACTTTTTCAGCAAACTGAAAATGAAAGGGAACTTCCCTGACCTGATGAAGGGCAACTATGAATAACTGATAGCCTTCATTATATATAATGCTGGAGGCCTGAATATGTTATCCCTAAGAGCAGTTAACAAACCAAGAATGTCTGCTCATGCTACTTTCCTTTTCTATTATACTGGAGGGCATAACCAGAGAAATAAAGCAAGAAAAGTAAGAACTAAAAGATTTGAAAGGAGAAAATAAAGCTTTCATTATTGACAGGTGACATAAAATTTGCATAGAAATCCTAAGATCCTAGAACTCATAAATACCTTCATCTAGTTCATTTTGTAAAAGGTCAATATATTAAAAAATCCAACTATATTACTGTAAACTAGCAACAGATAACTGAAAATAAATATTTAAGGTGCCAAATGCAGTATCTTGACAAACTTGAAATACTGAAGTTCAATATATAAAAGACAGTTAAGACTACTTTATTAAAAATGACAAAGTCACAAGCAAACAACAAGAACAAAAAAAGCAGAAACAGACCCAAAAATATAGAAGACAAACTGGTCATTGCCAGAGGTGGGGAGATAGAGTGGGGGAAGACAAAATGTCACTGAAAGCTATTTAAGAAGAAATAAATAAACGGACAAATATATAAATTTCATGGAATGGAAAGTTCTATATTAAGATGTTAATTCTACCAAAATTGTTCTATGGATTTAACAAGATTCATTCAAATTACCAGGAAGTATTTTTGTAGATATTAATGTGGTACCTTGTGCAAAGCACCTCAACTCCCCAAACAATTTTTTTTAAGATTTTATTTATTTATTTGACAGATAGAGATCACAAGTAGGCAGAGAGGCAGAGAGAGAGAGAAAGGAGGAAGCAGGCTCCCTGCTGAGCAGAGAGCCCAATGCAGGGCTCAATCCAAGGACCCTGAGATCATGACCTGAGCCGAAGGCAGAGGCTTTAACCCAATGAGCCACCCAGGCACCCCTCCCCAAACAATTTTTAAGACAAAGAATAATGTTAGAGGATTTCTACAACCTGACGTGAAGACATGCTATACAGCTACATTAATCAAGTGAATGTGGTAGCTGTGTTAGGATAGGCATACAGATCAATAATGCAGAATAAAGAACACAGAAATAGAGTCAGGCACACATCTTTTTTTTAAGATTTTATCTATTTATTCGTCAGAGATAGAGGCCGAGAGAGAGAGCACAAACAGGGGGAATGGCAGGCAGAGAAGAAGCAGACTCCCCAGCAAGCAAGG
Organism: Pteronura brasiliensis; assembly: GCA_004024605.1. Classification (NCBI taxonomy): domain Eukaryota; kingdom Metazoa; phylum Chordata; class Mammalia; order Carnivora; family Mustelidae; genus Pteronura; species Pteronura brasiliensis. The sequence continues at coordinate 25,188 of PJEN01008733.1, read as the reverse complement.
AGCCCATCATCACAGGGCTCAATCCCAGAACCCTGGGACCGCGACCTTAGCCAAAGACAGGCGCTTAATGGACTGAGCCACCCAGGTGTCCCCCAAGGCACATATTTTTAATTAATTTTGAAAAAAGCACCAACATCAGGGAGAAAATTGTTTTTCAAGAAATAATGTTGGCTGAACTGAATATTCATATAAAAATTAACATTATCTCTTATCTCACACTGTATATAAAAATAACTCTCACTGAATAGAGACCTACACATAAATCATGAATAAAGGCTAAAGCCATAGATAGTTTAAAGGAAAAATTTACACAGGAAAAGTCTTTGCAATTTGGGGGTAAGTGAAAATTTCTTATGGAAAAAAAACCCCACCCCAAAAAAATGACATATAAAAGAAAAAAAAAAACAGGTAAATTGGATTTCATTGAAACTAAAAGTGCTCTTCAAATGGCACCATTTAGAAAATGAAAAGGCACACAAGATAATGGAAGAAAAATATATATAAAAAAGGCCTTGTATCTTAAAAACAGAAAGAAGTCTTACAACTCAATCTAAAGAAGACAATTCTTACAAGTGGCCAAAATATCTGAAGAGAACTTCATGAAAGAAGGTATGCAACTGACCAATAAGCACATAAAAAGATACTCAACATCGATAGCAGGTAAATGCAAACTGAACCACAATTAAATAGCATTATACATCAACTAGATTGACTATAATTTGAAAAGACTGACAATAACAAGTTTTAGCATGGTTGTGAAGCAATAGGAATCTGCACACATTACTAGTAGGAATGTAAAATGTCACACTCAACTTAGAATACAATTTGGTGATTTCTTATAAAGTCACAAATGCACATACTATATAACCCTAAATATCCTTTCCTTAGTATCCATCTAAGAAACATAAAAACATATAACAGGAAGACATGTACAAGAGCTCCCACAGAAACTGTGGGAGTTGACAGTGCCTGTCAACATATAAATGAGCAATCAAATCTTGAAATGGCCATACAATGAATTCATTAGGTCACTGATATGACATGGACTATAGATCAGCAAAACACAGGAGTAACTCAAAAAAATAACTGAAAAAGAATTAAGTCATGAATAAACAGAATGCATACTTTATGTTTCCACTTGACTTTTGGAAATTCAAGAGCCCCCAAAAGTAATCCATGGTAACAAAAAGCACATCAGTGATAGTCCAACACCGGAATTGGGGGAATTTACTTATAAAGGAATATGGGGAAACATTTTTGGGGTGATAGAATTATTCTATTTCTTCATTATGGTGATGGTTCCAAAGCATATACCTATGTTCCAAGACATATGGCTGTACAGTTACAATTGATGCATTCTATCACACAATTATAATTCAAAAGGTTGCTTAAAAATTGATGATGTGTATGGAGCAGTAGACAATTTTAAGAGTAATATCTTGGGTAGTTAAATGTGTTGGGATTCAAGTGACAGGTTTGGCTTTAGTGGAAAAAGAGCATAATTTATCTTTTATAAACATAAACATGAATAAATAGCTATGGGTTAAAATGAAACTATTATAGTATTTTCTAAGTTGCTTTATTTTATTAATGAAATAAGATGAGAGGACTTTGGTGAAGGAATATAGGAAGATTGTGAAAGGAAGACACAAGAGAATGGAAATATAAATGAACAAGAGATGTGTAGAGTAGCCAATCAGAACCAATGGTCCACTATAAGTTTAGGAGTCATGGGCTTAACATGAAGATAGTCAGCTGGTTGTTTGTCTTGTAGAGCCACACTGAATTTTTTTTTTTAATGCAGAGTTCTGGAGAAAGGAGCCATTAAGAGGTAAGCTGCATTTAGTATAGTTTAGTTATTGTTTCTTTGTTTTCTTCAGGTGAATAAACAAAGGAGAGAGATTGGCCTTTTTGAAGGGAGCACAATTTGCTGCAACCAATGCAAGAGGTGAGAATGACTTCTTCGACAAGAGTTGAAGCAGAGAAAGAAATCAATGGATATCCAATGGCAGCTTAATAAACAAACAAAACAAGCAAACAAAAAATATGACCAGCAGATAGATTTAGAACAGATTTGAATAAAAGGCATTGAAAAAGGAGTAAGGGTGAAAACAAACTTTAAAGGATAGTTCCTCGAAGAGCCACCAGAAATTAACTCAGCAAAAAACATATAGCAGACTCTTAATCTCACAAAACAAACTGAGGGTTTCTGGGGGGAGGGGGGTTGGGAGAGGGGGTTGGGGTTTTGAACATTGGGGAGGGTATGTGCTATGGCGAGTGCTGTGAAGTGTGTAAACCTGGCGATTCACAGACCTGTACCCCTGGGGATTAAAATATATGTTTATAAAAAAAATAAAATTATAAAAACAAACAAACAAACAAACAAAAAACATATAGCAGAACCACTTCCACCTTTCAGAAAAGTCTCAGAGGAGATGTTGGCCCCTTCTTAAACCCTGGGACCTGTCTCTCCACTTGTGCTCTGTATTTCTTCTGATTTAAGGCCCTGAACCACCTATAATCTTACTATCCTCTTCTTTTTTCTCTTTTTTCTCTCACCACCAGTTTCTTCCTACCAAAGTACCATGTGCTAATGTCTTTTTCATTTTAACACAATAGAAATTCCCTTCAGTTTGTAACCTCCCCAACAAACTGATCTATTTTTGTCTTTCCTTTCAAAGACAAACCCCGGGCCCCCAAAATAGTATACAGCCTTTCCTTATCTACATTGTGGTCCTCAGAGCGGCAGCATCATTACCTGGAAGCTTCTTGAAATGCAGAATTTCAAGCCTTCTCCCATTTACCCCATCTTTCTGATTTCTCCCAGGCTTTGGTCAAGGAATTGATATCATTCCATAAATTTTCTCCATCTAAACTATATTTCAGAGCTATCTACCTGGATTCACTTTACTATTGACCGAATTTATTCTAAAAAATACATTTCAAGATACTGAGGGTCCAAAATTAAATCCAGGATCCTTATAAAAAGGCAGCATAGTTTATCTATTATAAAAATGAATTGAGGATATAAACATGGGAGTGATTATAATTATGAACTATAAAATGTGCAATCTAACTGGCTGAGTTAGGAAATGATACACAAATACATGGACACTGAAAACTTGTTAGGGTCAGTAGGTGGTATATCTTACTGCAGTCCAGTTGGTAAATTAGCAAATGTAGTTAAAATAGAGAAGATGACATACAGCAGAATATCTGAATTTGAGAGGGATGAAATGACAAGTGCATAAATGCTCCAACATTTGTGATAAGTGCAAGGCTGTAGCTCCAACGTTCATAGGCTAGGTAACAAGTAGTCCAAACCCTCTATCCTTGAGTTTTTTCACCTTCTTATTTTTTTCCCCACTTTCCTCTGATCCTTAGTATCTTCATGTTATGACCATAATAACTGTGCCTAAATTTTAGCTTTGTTGTGATTACTAAATGAGATGAGGAATGCAGGATACTTTGCACACGGTCGGAGCTTTGTTAGTCTTCAGACTGCTAGGTATGTTTTCTTTTTATCCTTTCATTCCTCTGCTTCCTCCCTCACTTCATTCTCCTACTTCTTAGTACCAGTACTAGTATTCTGGCCATCTTTACTATTCTTTTTATCATAATTATGCTACTCTTCCATATTGCTTAAAATTTGGCAGGATTTCTACTAAGTTGATGGTATATGCCAATGTCATTATACAGAACACATGTTTGAACCAAGTAAATGTATTCCTAAGGGCTTAGTATGCTGCAATTGCTCATTTGTTAGCACTGCCATATGTGCACTATGTTTATGTAAGGGAGACTTGTTCTTACAACTGATAGGAAAACACCACCTAATAACTAAGAATGACAAGTGATAGAGACTCAACTATACTATGTTAATGGTTGTCACTCTTGTTAATACAACAGTCAATAAACTATAACAGTATTAAAGAAACATTAGTAAAGAAATATTTGAAGTACATTATAAATATTTGGAATATCACAAGGTTTTTCCAAAGCTATCTTCTGATCAAAGATTACAGTGTGATACATAACTTTTGGGGTGACTTCTATTCACAAGCTAGATGCTCAGTTATAAATGTTGGCAGAGCTAATATATTAGTCAATATATAGTCAATATATTAACAAATATTAACAAATATAAATATTTAGCAAATATAAATATAGATATTATATATAATATCTAGGCATTAGATATTATATATAATTAGCTTAGCTATACATATATAATATATAGCTAATTATATTAGCCAATATGTTGACTTTTATATTGACTAATATATTAGCATAAAATAGAATGCATACTCAAAAAAACTGATACAATGGATTTAATGGGGTGGCAAAGATAATTTAACATAGAAAATATTTACATAGGTGTGGTCAGGAATAAATAAACTAATAAGAGGCAGTGAGCTGCAATTACAGGGAGCCTTTAGAAGCCCTAGGTTTGAAGTGGCAAAGGAAAGACAATAGTTATAAGAACCAAGTTGAAGGATGGTGCCATGGAAAAGACCTCCAAACAGGAGAGATAACTCTAGTGCAATGCAGTAACTGGAAGCATTGTATTGCCATAGATAAAGAAAGAAGATTATAAAATGCCTCACTTCTTTTAACTGTCCTCTGACTTCCTCCCAATGTCTTCCATTGGCCAAATCTAAGAGGAAAACAAAGTGTATATAGTCCAAGAAGTGGAGCCCACAGGTGTCATCTCCAGCATAATAGAGTAAGGCAGAGAAATAAGAGGAGGTTTCTGAGAGTCAAACAAAAGAGACACATTAAGACAAAAATAATCTTTTATCAATCAAAACTGGCATGCACAGAATCCCAAAAATAATCTTTTATCAATCAAAACTGGCAAGCACTATTATTATCTTTTATCTATGTTATCCTGGGAAGCATGTTATTTTTATTTGACCAAACTTATATAATATTATATATTGTAATATAAATTATAACTCAATTAAGTAAGGAAGGATATATTTATCAAAACCAATTTATAAATGTCTCTGCACGGTAGTCAACCTAGGAGAGTGGCTATGAAATAGAATATACAAAAACCCTAATTGTTACTTTTCTTTGTCAGTGGCTAAAGGGCTGGCTAGATGCGAAGAAAAACCAAGATTGAGGATTATTAAAAGTGTATCAGAGAAAAGCTAATGATGCATATTTCAAAATATACCCAACACATGAAAATATCCAAATCCATAAAAATGCTCATCAGAAGTACCTTACTGAAAAATATATTCTGCATCATGTTGGGCAGAATGACCACTCTGTAAATATTAGTTGTCCACCTTCACTCTATAACACAGTATGACAGCGTATTGTTTACTGTGCTCGTATATAAAGCAGTGATGGTATAAGACTCGGGGTCGACCATTGTCTCGGCAACAGAGTCATCCCCTAATCAAGTCTTCATTCTGAAGTCTCTTGTAACAGCAACCAACCCCATTCCTGGTCATGGCACCATGCAGAAAGGAAACTTGCTCTCTGGGGAAAAATAACTTTAGTGACATTACATCATGTTTGGCCAGCAATTCATTCTTACAAAACAATGACTTAAAGGCTTCAACAAGCACAAAAAGATTTACATCATACCATACATATTTTCTGATGACAATACTATGAAACTTGAAGTCAACCACAAGAAAAACATTTGTGAAGACCAGATACATGGAGGTTAAAGAACATCCTACTAAAACATGAATGAGTGAACAAGGAAATTTAAAAAAGAAATAATACATGAATGGGCACCTGGGTGGTGCAGTCAATTAAGCGTCTGACTCTTGGTTTCAGCACAGGTCATGATCTCAGGGTCAAGACTAAGCCCCTCATCAGGCTCCATGATCATTGCAGAGTCTGCTTGGGATTCTCTCTCCCTCTCTCTCTGCCCCACCACTGCTCGCTTGCTCTCGCTCACTAAAAGAAACAAACATTTTAAAAATATGGATATGGAAACAAATGAAAATGAAAACAAGATGGTGCAAAACTTCTGGGATGCAGCAAAAGCAATCATAAGAGGGAAATATATAGCAATGCAGGCCTACTTCAAGAACCAAGAAAAATCTCAAATACACAACCTAAACTTACATTTAAAGGAGCTAGGAAAAGAATAACAAATGAAGCCTAAAATCATCATCAGAAGAGAAATAATAAAGATCAGAGCAGAAATAAGTGATACAGAAACAAACAAAAAAAAACAGTATAGAAGATCAATGAAACCAGGAGCTGGTTTTTGAAAGAATTCATGAAATTGATGGACCCCCAGCCAGACTTATGAAAAAGAAAAGATGGGATGAATTTTTTTTAATGTATTGTTGGATTCTGTTTGCTAATATTTTGTTAAGAAGTTTTGCATCTATGTTCATCAGAGATATTGACCTGTAGTTCTCTTTTTTTAGTGTCTTTATCTGGTTTTGGTATCAGGGTAATTCTAGTGTCATGGAATGAATTTGAAACCTTTCTTCTTCTATTTTTTGGAATAGTTTGAGAACAGATAATTCTGTAATTTCATTCTGTTCTTTCACTTAGAACATAATCCTGTCTCCTTGTTTTCTTAACTCTGTGTCTGTTTCTATATATTAGGGAAGTCAGCTGGGTCTTCTGCTCTTGAAGTGGTGGCCTTCTGAAGATGTCCTGTAGTGCCCTGTCCTGTAATGCAATGTCTCCTGTTCACCAGAACATGGAGCTTCAAGGGTGTCTCTGATGTGTACTGTGTGTGCCCTACTCTTGTGGCTAAACCGTATTTGCCTTCAGCCCAGTCATCTGCAATGGCTCTCTCTGCCTGTCTTGGGTAGGGTGTGGTCCCTGAGTTGTTAGCAGGGCAGTCTGGGGCTACCCTTGGTTGAGTCAAACTAGGCACTTATCAGAGGTGTGGTAGCCTGAACTGCAGGAAGCTCTTCCTGAGTTTTCCCTTAAGAGACTTTCATTGTATCTTGAGATGTCTTTCCCAGCCCATGCTAGCATGCGATTGTACTGGTGTATGTGGTTATCTTACCCTCTTCACAGGGCAGGAGTCACTTTGGAGTGGTGCTGGCTCCTGTGTCTATTTTCAGGCTGCCAGGCTTGTGACACCACCTTGAATGAACTCCTGCCAAAAGTGTGTTGGAGGGTGTGTCTGCAGAATGTGAGGGTTGGGATGAGTGCTACCAGCAAGGTCTGAGCTGGTCTACTATGCAAGGGAACCTATAGCAACCTCAGAAAACTCCTGGCCAGGCCAGGCGAGAGGGGGTGAATCTGCAGAAGAGCAGAGGGGTGGGTCTTGCTGTTAGCAAGCTAGATGGAGAGTGTTCCTGCTTCCCTGGTTCTTGCAGGTGTCTGCCTATCCCGTATCGGGGGTGGGGGAGGGAAATGATGACAGCTACTTCCTTTGCTCTTGGAAGAAATTTCCAAAAGATCCCTGCACCTCCAGCACAAGCTCTGAGATTATTAAATAAATCATCTTGCATACCTGGATGTTTTTCAAACTGCTGCTCCGTCCCATATTTCAGTGGGGCTATTTGTTGTACTTTCTCTCAAAATTCAGGGGCTGAGTTTTCTATTGCCCTAGTGTTTCTCCCAGCACAGAGCCTGCTGATTTTTAAAGTTCCAGGTGTTAAGCCCCTCTGACAGTAAAAACTCATGAAGCCAAGCCACTGTGATTTTCAAAGCCAAATATTATGGGGATCCCTCTTCCCATTGTGGGTCCTCCATCCCTGGGGTGCCTGGCATGGGGTCTGCTCCTCTCCCCTCTCCTCCTCTGGACATTCTCCCAGGTCCACATTACTCCTGTATCTGTCCTTCTATCATCTTCAATGTGGCTTCTTCTCTGCATTTAGCAATGAACAGTCTGTTCTGCCAATCTGTGGGTTTTTTGTTTGTTTGTTTGTTTTTTACACTGATGTGGTGTTATTTAGTTGTATCCATGAGATAAGGTAAGCCTAGGATCCTCCAACTCCTCCATTTTCCCAAGAAGCCTCTAAGAAGAAACCTTTTATACTTTCTCTTAGTTATTGCTGATTGATTCATGTGAGGCTATCAAACTCCAAATCTGAAACACAGAGTCTCACATCCTGGAACTTGGATTTTGCACAAAGAACCCCCAAAGCTAAGTGTTGCTGAGGTTGATTAAGGCCTGTGGCTGTGCCTAAATGAAAAGATACATTAACTATTGTTGCTATTGGGGTTCTGATATAGCTCATCACCTCCCCTTCCAAAACCTGTCTTTCCCTGTGTTCCTTCCTCTTCCCAAAGCTAATACTGGTATGCAATTAATGAAGAATCTGATGATTTTCCAAAAAATATGTGGTTTTTCCTCCAAGAAAATGTGTAAGTCTTTTACCTGCAACTAAAAAATTTTAACTGATGAAAAAATAGAATACATCTTTATTGGTTCCATTTAACCAGCTCTCAAGTATTCTATCAAATGAGAATATATTTGCAAAGCAGAAATAATTTTGCAAAGTAGAAAATTCTAATAAAATGATTTTTATTTTATTGTTTTATTATTACATTTGAGAAAGAAACATCGTATTTGGGTTAAAAAAAAAAAAAGCTCTAATAGTAGTTATATGTAAAAAGCTGATGCTTGAAACCGAAACAAAATAAGTATATTGACATTCCATGTTGTTGTAACAAGTGATAATTTGTTAAGAAAATAACCTATAAATCCCACATAGTCATATGCTAACCACAGTAGATAAATGAAAAAGATAGTACATCTGATGGTTTGGAGAAAATGATTTTGTGGGGTGCCTGGGTGGCTCAATGGGTTAAAACCTCTGCCTTCAGCTCAGGTCATGATCCCAGGGTCTTGGGATCAAGCCCCACATCAGGCTCTCTGCTCAGCAGGGAGTCTGCTTCCTCCTCTCTCTCTGCCTGCCTCTCTGCCTGCTTGTGATCTCTGTCTGTCAAATAAATAAATAAAATCTTTAAAAAAAAAAAGAAAATGACTTTGTGTATCATGTTCAAATTACAACAAGGTAAAATCAAATTAGTTGAAATGAATGCTAAATTCAATTGCAAAATAATTTGATCAAATGACAGCTATAAACATTAATAGGTGTTACTTAAAACTGTACTTCATTAGAAAATGATTTGAAAATAACATTCAATAACCATTTTTATAAACTTATTGTCAAATAAGTAAAATGCCAGATAAAACTAAGGGTTATTGTATATATACTATATAGAATATAGTATTTAAATTTTACACAATATTTTATAGATAAGAAATACAAGTATTAGTTTGATTTTACTTTAATTTTCCATCAACTGGATCCCAAATAATATTGTGTACTTATCTTTCTCTTCCTCATTTTAATACCAAAATATCCATTAGCTATACTTATTATATTCCTGACAGTTCTTATAACAAGCAGTTAAGGATGCATATTATGTGATATTATAAACTAATACCTCATATAAGGTATATATAGACAAGCTTTTTTTTTTAAGATTTTATTATTTGACAGAGAGACACAATGAGAGAGGGAACACAAGCAGGGGGAGGGGGGAGAGGGAGAAGCAGGCCTCCCACTGGGCAGGGAGCCTGATTCGGAACTCTATCCAAGTACCCTGGGATCATGACCTGAGCTGAAGGCAGATGCTTAATGACTGAGCCACCCAGGTACCCCTATATAGATAAACTTAAATACATAATTTTCATTTGCTAGTGAGACACAAGTTAGCAGCATAATAAATAAGCTACAGAAGAAGCTCCTATAGGTAATGGAGAACAATGGAAAGATTTTGAGTAAGGGAGTGTAAGGTACAATTTACCCTTTGGAAATATCTCCCTGCTAGTAGTGTAAACTGCAGATAAGAGGGCTACAACAAAGGACATGATGAAGAAGTGTGCAGATTCTAGGATTTTACTTTATTTACAAAATCAAATAGATCAAATAAGCTACTCTATTTAGTTTATTACTGTCTGATGGATCACAGCAGAAGACATGAGATACCTGGATGAGAGGCAGAGAATTTTAGAACCTATGGCAAAATCAACATGCAGAACTTCAAGTTCATTTACAATGGTCCCCACACTCCCTGCTCACCTTCTTCTTTTCCCAAAGAGGAGACACACAGGTTTGCATATATGGAGCTGCATTACAAGAAGAGAACTACTGAGCTGGAGTCACCATATGTTAATGGAAGCAAGCCATCTCATCTCTCAAACACAATCCTTAGAAATGTCCTGGTTAGAGTAGTCAGAGCTGTGTATTGTTGGCTTATGCAGCAAGAACATGAAAGGATGTTCAGTCTATGGCAGATTCCCTTCCCCAAGCAAGCACTTAGGAATTAGTTATTTGTTCCTAAACTAGGAAAATGGTGAAGCTGATGATAAAAGAATAACGCTGACAAGAAGAAAAGTTCTAACTATGAATACATACAAAATTATATTTACATACATGTATGTGTATATATGTGTTTGTGTAGGTGTCCAATTTCATTTAGTCTTCAAAATATACCTACAAAGAATATATCATCCACATCTCCTAGTCAAGGAAATATCATTTGAACCCAGACTTGCCTGACCTGAAACTTGTCTTCTTTTAATTTAACAAATGGAAAAGGTTCTTCTGCAGCAAACACCAAAATGTATAACACAATGCTAAACATTAATACCAACTTATAGTGAATTTAATAGAAATAACAAAAACATTACTACTTATTAATGTTGGTAAGATTCAACTAAGAGATTTTGATTGCTTTAGAAGTTGAAAAGGATTTCATAATTAAGTCTGCAGATGTCAAGAAGACAACTAAATATGTCTTTAATCATTTAATGAAGTTTATAGAATTCAAAACAGATGACAGGCAAATATTAAAAGAAAAAATTGTCATCAATATAGGCTATTATACCCTATGATTGTTCATCTAAGCTTTTATTAGCAAATTTGATTTTCCTGATAGCTTATCATTTTTCCTTCATTGATAGAGCAAGATCTGATTTTAGAAATCTTTTTTCTCCATTACTTACCCAATCAGTCAAAATTTGCTGGGGGAAAAAAATCAATGAACATTACCAACTTGTACCCCTAAAATTGTCTCCAACTTTAGTGGATTACATCAGGGCTACCCACCCTTTTGCTTATACTTTGTACACCTTTTCCATCCCTGACTCTCCCTGATCTTCACTATGCCTTTATGTCTCCCAACTACTAAATCTCTGTCTCACTTTAAGCAAATAACATTAATCTCGATTTTTACAATAAATTTGACACTATTATTTTTTACTGTCTTTCTTTATTCCCTTACATTAAGTCTTATCTAAAACATCAGGTACTTCCTTTCTTCACATTTCAGAAGATGAAGGGGCCTCTTCTTTTTAGGGGGAATTATGAATTTTTGCCCTCTGAACTTCCTAACTCACTTTCTTCTTACCTCCACCTCCTCTAAAATCTTGCCTTATCAATCATTTTCTTTCTTTAATCTATTACTCAACTAAACAAATTGGTTTTTTTTCCATCTACAAAGAGAAGGGTAGTGTGTGTGTGTGTGTGTGTGTGTCCTGACCCCAAAACACCTACTAGATATGATCTCATTTATCTGTTAACTTTTCCACCTGCACTTCTTAAAATTAATCTACATTTCCCAGATTTACCACCACATAGTTTATTTGCTCCTCAACTCACTGCTGTCTGATTGTTGAATCACTAGTCTGTTACACCTGTTCTCCTAAGGCCAATAATATAGCATTTTCTCCTTCCACATCTCACCAGTCCCTCAGTTACATTTCAAGCATTTGTTAAACTTTGTCTCTCAGTAGCACTCAGCAATGCTAAAAAAAATAGCTTTTTCCCCCTTAATAATGCTTTCTAATTGACTTCCATGACACCACGCATTTTTAATTCCCTACCTGCATTTCTGATGGCTTCTGCTCTCCTTCCTGAGCACATCTTCTCTGATAAATGTTGGTCCTCTTCCCAATTTCCATACCCCCTCTGGGAGACTGCATCTACCACCTTGGCTTCAACTATTTTTATATTAAAAGAACTACTAAATATATATTTCAAGCCAGGGACCTTTTTTTTCCCCCTGAGCTCCAACTGCTAAAGGTGTATTGAATATCTCCTCTTGGATGGTCTATAGGAAACACAAACTTGGAAAATCCCCAAATGCCTCATTTTCCTTTCATATCTCCTCCTCCCTTAAAAAAAATACCTTATACAAATCTCATTTTATTTTTTGGCACTGCTATACAATGAGTGGAAGAAGACAGAAACTTTGGAGTTGTCCCTTTCCTATTTCCTTACCCACCATATCTTCTCTTTTATTAAGCTCCTATCTCTTCCACTGCTCTACTTCAGTCACTCATCATTTCTTACTTTGTATCATGGAACAGCTTCTAACTCAGTTTTCCAAATTTGGTCATATTCTCAAATCCATCACCTGTATAATTGACTTAAATGCTAGTCAAACACATTGCTTCTCTTTTATGAATTCTTCAATGATTCCCACCGTGAACAGGATTAACATTCAGACTCTAATATATCTCATTGAACAATTAGGCCTCTGACCATGCTTCCTTCTACTGCTATAATTTTTGCCACTTTGGCCAATCATGTCATTGATGATTCACTAAACTGAACTGCTTATGCATCTTGCTTCCCTGTTTGTCTCATGTCTGTTTGTCCTGGAATGTTTTCCCCATTTTCATCCATTAACCAACCTCCCTTGTCACCACCCACAGAAGCATTTTCCAAGCTATTCTTTCTAGTTTGAGTAAATGTCCTTTTCTAGTTGTTTAGTAATATCCTGAATACTTACTGCAACTGGTAAAAGCACTCTAAGTTTCCCCTACATTATTCTAGGATTAAGTTCTCATGTGACCCTACATCTGATCAGTGATCTCCAATATGTGGTGTCTATCCCCTAAGGAACACAGAAGTAAGTAATGGGTGGAACATTTATAGACTCTTCTAATGCTTTTTGCTTTTTCCTTTGGTTTCTCAATTTCTATTTGTTTCTCTAAAATATACATAACCTGTATTATAAGGTGTTATATATGTTTTATAAGTAAATTAAAAGGCACATATTATGGACATGAGCTCAAAATTTTCATACTGGAGATGATATCACTCCACTTGGAGCACTCTCCCTACCCCCAGCCCCCAACCACATTTTCCATGGGGCTGGGGTTGCAGTATTTAAACTTGGAATTTCTAAGCTTGTGGCTGAGGGATTTCTTTCATTTAAACCAGGGTTTCTTGAATGGTTATGCTTAGGTCACTTGGGAAAGATTTCCCTGATAATCTGGTTAAAAATGCAGCATTTGGGGTCTCCCAAATCAAAATCTGTGATTGTGTAGCTTACAAATTTCTTTTTAACTAGAGTCTAAAATGATCCTTATGGGTATTACAGTTTTAAATCAATCACAACTGCTAAGTGTCAATACACCCTTACGTAGAATTAAAAAGTTTGCATATGCAGAGTTAAGTTTGTAACAGAGCTATTGCTGGCTCCACAGGCAAACTTGGACTGGAGATGTGCCAGAACAGGAGAGGCAACAAACAGTATCTTACAGGAACAGTGGCCTGCAAAAGCATGGAAGCATGGATAGATAAGGATTTGAAATGTTTTTAAGGATGAAAACAATGAGAAGAATAGATGAAATTAATACTTTGCTGAAGTTTCTAAGTGAAACTCTTTAGTTTTTTTCTGTAGGAGTTGGTACTTCTGTAAATCTGTGTTCCAGATACTCATATAACGTGAAGAACACATCAAAAATGACAAATACTTGTGCAATATGCATTATAACTAACCAGTATTATCAACTCTAAAAGTCATTACCTCCAATAAAATTAATGAAAGAATCTATTCTGCATACAGCATTTGCTCTTGGAGAGATACATAGGAATTTGTACACTCAAATCCTTGCATCTCCAGGAGTCTTCACAGATGAGGTCTTGGATCAATATCACTTGGAGATACCAATTAACCCCAACTTGATTAAAATTTAAAATATGAGAGAGAACACAATTCTAGTGTGACATTAAAATCAATGCCTTTATTGATGTGAGAACACAGAAAGTGAAGTTGGCATTATTTATTCTTCCTTTGGGCTTTTCTAGAGCCTAATGAGAAGTTCTCTATGAGTATATTATCTCTTCTGATATCCACATATCTCTCAAATACGTCTTCTTCAGGAAAATGGATATCTCACTATTTAGAATACAGTGTACATTTTGAATTAGAAATATAATTCTTAGATAAAGGGTTCAAAAGTTATTCAATATTTTGGGGGCTCATATTATATAGAGTGCTATATCAGTCACAATCCAAACAGGAAACAAAAACCATCTCAAGCATTTAAAATAGAATTAAAGCCTGAAAATTGTTAATATAATTTGGCATCTATTTTTTCTTCTACTCAAATGTAATCCCCATTTAATACATTCATTTATCTGTCTTCATAAAAGTAATCTTAAATTTCTCCTCAATAAAATGGATGCACAAAGTCTCATCAAATGTTTTGCATTATCTCAGATCCTGAATTCCCTGAGCATAAGAAATTCTGCCTATCAGTCTAGTGTGTCTCCTCCACATTTGGTCAATGTTCTTCAAATGTAAAACATTTTATGTCTTTCATATATATACACACACACACACACACACACACACCCCATATATATACACACTATATATACACTATATATAGAAATTATACATATTATATATGTATATATAGAGATTATATATGATTATGCATATGCATTAAATACATATGCATGTGATTCAGCTGTACTTTCAAAATTGTTTTCCAAATACTATATAAATAAAACTGTCATTTTGAAACACAGCCAGCATTAAATAGAAAAATATTGGAACTCTATTTTCCACTTGAGATATAAATGAAGAACTTAGTTCAGAAAGAGATACACAAAATAACTAAACTTGATGAAAATTCTTTAAGATGAGCCAAAGTTACTGGATTTATATATAATGTGTATAATATTTATATCTATGAGGATACTGCATGAGATTTGGTGGAACAGCTCCTGCAATTTCACAGAGAAATAGAAGATAAAAATGAGTCTTAATTAAAAAAGCATATAGACTAGACACAGAAGCATACATCTTCATGGTTTTTAAAAGCTGACCTAGATAAGCCCCCCTGCTTTTCTTCAGGTAAGGAATTGTTCCCATTGAATAATAGGAGTGTCGAGGCTCAAAGAACTAAATGATTCATCAAGGTCTTGCAGCTATTAAGTAACAGAGGAGATACGCTTCTGCTTACTTAAGAACTACTCTTAATTATATTTTTTCTCTTGCTAAAATATATGACTTGTTTATAAATGCAATTTACCCTCATATATATATACATATATGAAATTACATTTCATACATTCATTTATCTGTCTTCATAAAAATAATCTTAAATTAAAATAATCTTAAAAATATTTAAATATTAAAAATATTTAAATTTAATTTTTTAAAAATATTTTAAAAATCTTAAATTAAATAATCTTAAATGAAATTACATTTCATATATGTATATATATATGAAAGGGAGAATACAGAGTATAAAAATAAATTAAAATCATTTGTTCAGTAATAAACATGGTTACCATGTTGGTATAATCTGTCAGTTATTTTGATTATGTGCACTTCACCTTACTATGTTTTGGATCATGTCACATGGATGGTTTCATATCAGCTTTTATTGTTAAGCACAGTATCATGATCTCTGTCTGACTCAAGTCATTTATTAGTTTTATAAACATAATTTTAATAGGTAGATGTATTATTACAAT
This sequence comes from Pteronura brasiliensis, assembly GCA_004024605.1. Taxonomy (NCBI): domain Eukaryota; kingdom Metazoa; phylum Chordata; class Mammalia; order Carnivora; family Mustelidae; genus Pteronura; species Pteronura brasiliensis. The sequence continues at coordinate 9,448 of PJEN01008733.1, read as the reverse complement.
AATTAATGTTAGCTGCTCAAACTGATAAACTTAAATCTTAACAATAATAAGGATGATTATTAACACAATAAATATTTACTAATTTATTGGTTAGATATAGTCTGATGGTGTGAAGGTGGCTCACTCTGTCAGTGGCTGTACCATATGGAAAGCCTGGCCTTGAAATTATGACAGTGGGGATGAAAGTAAATGAGGAGCATATTGTCTCTTACCTGCTTCAAACCAAAAAATGCTGCACTTTATTTATGCTCAGAGGAATTAGACCAAAATAACTTTTAAAACCCAGCTTCATTACATGAGAAGACAGTAAACATAAGGGGGCACATTAAACATTCGATGAATGCTAACAGATACTGCTAGTACATGGCATTTAACTGGTAATACTGATGAGGGAGCAGGAGGCTGGCTGAGGACAAAGCAAAAGCTGGCACCTTGCACCCCCTTTCCATCCGCTCCCCCTCTGTAATATGTGTAGCATTCCTCAGGCACCCCTGACTGCCATAAGCGATTTCCACAGGCACCCCTGACTGCCATAAATGAGAAACAAATAATTAACTTGCAGAGATCACAATCCTGCAAGACAGGAGTCTCCCTTTGTTTACAAATGTCCTAGAGATCTACAAACAAAGAAGTTACCTTATCAGTTAGCACAAATTTCCAGAGGCAAATAACTCAGTTCTCAAACCCTAATGTCACCTTCCCCACCATAAACAAAAGTGAAGGAGGCTGAGAGAGAAGGGAATGTAAATATAGTTAAATCTCTTCTGAACCTAAATCTCACTAACAAAGATGATTGATAGCAGGATTGTGACATCCCACCAAGAATCTCCCAACCATCTTGATGTTAATGGCTGGCCTAAAGGCAACACTGATCAAGCCACAAGGCCTCCTGTATCCCAGCACCTTGTAGGCACTCTTTAGCATACGAAAACTCCTTGAAACCTCCCTTTCCCTCACCTTCCCCCAACCACAGGATACATAATCTGCCATCCCTCACAATCCAGGGCAGCAGCTCTTCCTGCCCATGGGTCATGTCCCTGTGCTTTAATAAACCACCATTTTGCACCAAAGATGTCTCAAGAATACTTTCTTGGTCATCGGCTCCAGACCTCAGCCCACCGAACCTCACCTATGTTCTAGAAGTTCATCAATACCAATCCTACTCTTAACTCTTTTCAAAGTGTTTGTGTGTGTGTGTGTGTGTGTGTGTGTTTTGCTTACAAATTTTAGCTTCTTTGCCAGTCTTTTTTTTTTTTAAGTTGCCTCTTTCCTCCCTTGTTCCCTCAAATTGCATTCTTCACAATCAAAGCATGCATTTAAAAGGTATAAATCAGATCATGTCACTCTCCAATTTAAAAATAATCTAAAGGTTTACAGTAGCACTTTAAAAACTCAATTATCTTTTTTGTAAGGGTCAAGAGCCATGACTAGTAACTTCTTACCCATGTGACTCCATCTCCTATTTCTCTACACATTGCCTTCCACACTATAATCATGTTGACCTTTTTTCTCTTCTCATACACATCCTGTTAGTCACAGTCTTAAGTATTTATACTAGTTTTTCTTTTTATTTGATGTTCATCCCTTGATTATTAGAAGGCTCACTGTTTTTTGACACACCATATCGTTATGCCCGAAAACGCATCCGAGAGACCACCAAGGAGCCAAGCACCAATGCAATCACATGAGGGTTTGTTTGACAAGCTTAAGCTTGGGCCCACGTATACCCGACACAGCGGAGCAAGGACTTGGACCCCGAGCCAGATTACAGTCAGAGTTTTTAAAGGCAGAGTAGGGGTGGACTTGGCGGTGGGTGAGGACAAAGGGGGTTATGGATGGTGTAAGTCTCTAAGGAATTCTGGAAGTGAGGTCTCCAGGACCTTGAGGGGCTAGCTGTTGTCTGAGGAAAAGGTTATTAATTACCATTAATAAAAATCTTCTTGTGAGACCCTTTAGATGTATATCAGTGGGTCATATACTCGGGAATGATTCTCGACACTATCTTGGAGGTTTAGAGATAAAGTTTCCTAAAGGAATTGTTAAAGTAGACTTACAGGATTCTGGTCGGACCTGTTGGGGTAGGGGGTAGGTCAGGCTAGGATTGTCCTTAACAAAATCTCAAGGTGAGGGCAGTTAAGTCCCCAGGGGAGATCCACTCTGTCTGTTTCAAGGGCTTGTCAATAGGTGAGGAATTTTAATGATTTTCTTCTCCCTCTGTTTCCCACATCAGCTAAACTTGAGGTGGGATGGCCTTAAATTTCTCAGCCTCCACACATATATAGAATATACTTTTCTGCCCAAACTCTCAGTAATCAAAATCATTCTCTATAGCCAATACACTTGCTATCACGCCACTATATATGAATTCTTGGCATACATTTCCATATCCATTTATTTTTAGATTTGTGATGCCAGTTTTCTAAATTTCTCTTCTATGTAATTAATTATAAAAGCATGCTCTTATTCTGTTGTGGGTTTGTTTTTTTTTTCCCCCAGCATGATTCTCCTGTTTTCTAATGTTGTAATATTAGATTTAATGCACCATATATTCTTTTCTTCTATTGTCCTTGAAAATATGAAGATTAAATAAATAGGTATAACCTTTATAGATATTGGAACGAAGTAGTTCGCTCTCAGCAATGAAGTATATTTATAGGTCATTCTCTGTCTCTATTATTCGACTCTGTCATTGTAGCACAAACACATCTATGGGCAATATGTAAGTAAATAAGCATTGCTATATTCTAATGAACTTAATTAGAAAACAGTAACAATAACAACAAAAAACAGGTGGCAGGCAGGATTTGGCCTGTGGACAAGTTTGCAAACTTGTGTTTGTTGCAGGCAGAAAGATCATGCATATATGGAAGACCAGCGCTCATTAAACACTGTAAGACCAAGAGCTACCCCCCAAAATTGTGACTTTAAGAAAGATTTAGTAGTTCTTACAGATCTCAGTGGCAACTTCTCAAGCTCCAAAACATTTAAATTGAACGTGGCTAAAAATTAACCCATTAAACAATGATTAAATTAGAAGAATTGGGACCTGGTCTGGAAATGGGAGTTTACTTAGAAAAAGATCTAGTCTTTATATTAATTGGTAAGAAGATGTTGGTGGGGATATGATCCATGCCAGCGTGCTGAGATGGCATTCTAGTTAAATGAACCAGGTATCCTGTGATTGAATACCTATCTGGTGATAAAACCACATGTACCTTAAGGTTAATGAATATTCTTTAGATGTAAGAATGTGGAAAAATATTATGATGAAATGTGAATATTTAAATTAGGTATAGCTTCATTCAGTAAAATGTTTTAAACACTAATGAAAAATTCAACTAAAAAGAAAGTGATGTGAATCAATGATCTATTCCTATAATTATGATCAGTAAAACATCCTAAAGCTTAGTGCCCCAAGTTAGTAAGTATTCATTTAGACCACAAATCTAAAGTTTGCCAATTTAGTCTAGGCTCATCTAAACTCACTCATGTGTCTGAGGATTAGCTACAGACTGGCCTTACGTGAGTAGATGTCTCCCCCATTTACCTCATTATTTAACAGGCCATCACTAGAATATGCTCATGGTGAAGGCAGAGGAACACAAAAGCAAGTGGAAAGGCAAAGTTACATGACAAATATCATGGATATAAAAAAGAGTAAAGAATTAAGGCCTTTGATACAATTGCTTTATCCATTAGAATACTTCCAAAGGTAGATGCATATTTTGCAATTTCTGCAAACATTACTGTTGGAAACATTGATTAGCTTCAGATTCTGGGAGTTAATCTCTGAAATAAGACTGAAATGATAATTTTCCACCCTGAACTTCAGGCATAATATAATAATAAATTCAAAGTGATGGAATGATTTTGAATAGAAGTGATAATTAGAAGTTTTCTCTAGAAATAAAGGTGATGCTATTCAGGGTAAATAATTTAATTTGATATTTTAGAACAAACTAGAATTTTTTTCACATAAAATAAGAACACTTTAGAAATCCAACTATCTTAGTCTTTGTTCTGGTACTTTTAATATAAGCCCTAAAGTATTGCCTATTAAAAAGTTTTGTATATACCACCAGTTCATTGACAGTTTTGATTGAAAACAAGCACACTAATGATGTTTTTAATAATTATGTTAATTGTTATGTTATATTAATTGTTATGTTATAAAGCAAAAAAATCTATAATTTTTTAAGTGAGAAAAAGATTACAATTTGATTTTGTCTTCTGTTCATCAACATTTTGGTCTAAGGTTCATCATTAATGTTAAAGAAAGTCAAGGAGGAAACTTGCGGTATGTTAGGAAAATCAGCACAGTGTGCCCTATGCATTCACATTTATTTTTGATCCTCTATGCTGACAGCTAGAACAATCGGGCTTTGTCTATAAAGTTAGCAAATATAATTAAAGCACATGTGGGATAAATTTTCATAATGCTGCATGGGGCTTTAGTCTTGCATCTGTCATTAAAGTCCTTAGAAGCAGAATTGCTAAAGCCTTTCGATACTCTCTGACATTTTATTCCATGTAAAGCATAAAAAAGAGCAACAGACTGTTACTGTTTTCTTTCTCAATTAAATAGTTTGTACGTGGGTTACATTCGAGTCTTGAAGATGATAGATCCTATTCTTACAGGTAACAGCATTCCAATTCGACTCATTATACACAAACACGCACATATACACTCTGCAGATTCCAAATTATATGCCTTCAAAAATAAACCTCTTTTTTTTTTTAAATACTTTATTTATTTATTTGAGAGAGAGACAGTGAGAGAGAGTATGAGCGAGGAGAAGGTCAGAGAGAGAAGCAGACTCCCCGTGGAGCTGGGAGCCTGATGCGGGACTCAATCCCGGGACTCCAGGATCATGACCTGAGCTGAAAGCAGTCGCTTAACCAACTGAGCCACCCAGGAGCCCCCAAATAAACCTCTTTTATGTAAAAGTCCAATTTATAGATATTCATTCAAGAATTCCAAACAACTTCCAATGCTTCCCTTAGAATCAGAAGCGCTTAACATTTGAATTCAAATTATGCTCTTTGTATACTTTGTTTTAAAAATGTCTGTGTAGATAGAATTTTAAAGGAGCAATAGAATATTTAATAATGAAACGGCTTTTCTCATTTTAATGTTGATAGTAATTGGCCATGTTACATTCTTTGCAGGGTCTAAATTACATTCTGAAAATACAAGAGTTATTTTGGTTTAGTAGGGTACCAGTTATTTCATTCACCTTACACTTTATTACATTATTTAGAATCTGATAGAGCTGCACTCCAGTCTGTATCTAGATGACCTCAACTATCTGAAGCTCCAGTTTGCTCCTCAGTGAAATGGCAACCTCATTGGTTAGTCATGAGAATTAAAGGAAAGACTACACAAGCACTTCACCTTATGTTTATCACAGAACTAGCCCTCAATGTGCAGTGATTAATATTAATAATTTTGTTAATTATAATTGACATGATTATATGTTATTTCTACAATTCGTATAACCCTAGATCCTCTGAAATGTGAAGGACCTTACTGATAGTGAGATGACGAGGACAAAAGCAGGAACTGTAAGAAAGGTCTTCCTGGATTATACATACTTGTTTCATGTGACCTAAACCACACCAGTAATTAAGTAAGTTTAGGGAATTTCAAAACAAAACAAAACAAAACAAAACAACCGAAGCTGGGTATCAATATAATGTTTTAGCAGAATTTAAGATGTGAAGACCTTTTCTAAGTGGTTTAGGTAATTTTTTGTCCTTACAAAGAATAGTAGAAAAATTGTTACATTTCAGAATAAACTGTGGATAATTATAACAGGGCAAGGATAATTTAGAGTGAGTGCTCCATTAGGGCTATAAAGCTGAATAACATTTTAAGTGTCTGATTTAAAACCCCTCCACAATGTGCCCCTCCTATAATCTGCCTCTTAAATAACTCTATAGCTTCATCTTTGGCTGTCTCCCTTCACTCTGCAAACAATTAAGTTGCTACCCTGTTTGTATATACTCATTGATCTTTCTAAAATGACCACTTTTTCTTTTTCTGCCTGTCAAACATAAGGCCATTCTTAAAGATTCAACTCAAATCTTAACTGTTTTTTAAGCTTTTTTTCTGAAACAACTCAAGAAATAGTAACCACTACTTCCTTATGTTTCTCATTGTGCACTGAATACAGGACTGCCAAAGCAACGGTCAGATTTTACCACACATACTCATTTGTAAGTCTCCCTCCACCTTGAATTCAGGTTCTTTGATATAATGGTTTTTGTCACCATTTGTATGTCAACTTTCAAGGTAGAAAAAACCTGTTCATTAATGAATGATGACTTCCCAATTTAATGTCTAATTTAATGACTAAAGGCAGGTTCAGCCAAAAGTGTTACTAGTTTGCAGCAGTCTAAGAATCAGGAGGAACAGAGTAAAATTACTGTAACCTGGCCAGATTGTTCAGATTGAGGGTGTTTAACAAGACAATGGTTACAAATAAAGCAGTCTATTATGAAGATAATATGTTCAGTTTTGATTGTCATATTGCAGTGCTGTTCTAAGGAGTAAAGGTAAGGGGTAAATCATGTTTAATAATCAATTGAATTGAATTAAACACTGGAAAATTCACTTGTCTCAATGTGATCAGGGAAGGTCAGATCCCTGGACTATTTTGCATGCATGTGGTTAGCATTTAATTTAGTTCAACCAATAAATCCTTAGTATAAACTCCATGACAAACATCTTAAGCTCTCTGATTGTTTCCTTCCTGAAGATAGAGTTCTGAACCCATATAAAAATATACTGTAAGGAAAAGCGGTCATAGCAGTCATCTATCACCGTCAATCTTTCTTTTTTCTTTATTTATTGATGTGATTATTTATATGTTGACATACAATAGATTCCATATATTTAGAGTGTACAATTTAGTAAGTGTTAATAATTGTATACAACCATAAAACCATCACCAAAATAAAAATAATAAACATTTCCTTTACCTTCAAATGCTTCAATATACCCTGCTGTAATTCTGTCCCTCTGCCTCTCATTTCCTTCATTTTACTCAGTGATTACTAGGTTTGTTGTCCTTACAGATTCATTTGCAGCTTCTAGAGTTTTATATGAATGTAATCATAATTTATAAAATAATTTCCTCTGGCTTCTTTAACTCAACATAATTATTATGAGATTCGTTTATATTTTGGTGTGATGTGCTTTTTATAATGCATTTTATTTTTAAACATAACTTTTAAACATATAATGTTTTACATTTTTATATAAATAATCAAATATCTTTTCAAGAGATTTAAAGAATAAAGAAACAGGGAGGGGGGGACAAGATGGCAGGGAAGTAGGAGGAGGCGCCTTTTCAACCTGTACCCTAAAGTGAGCTGATTACCTACCAAAGAATTCCGATCACCCATGAAATCAGCCTGAGGTCAGAATTATACACATCTGGATCTCTACAGGGACAGAAGACGCCAGTGGGCAGGTAAAGCAGAGTGGGAAAGGCGGACTGATCTCAGAAGATAAAAAAAAGGGGGAGGGAGCCACCAGAGGTGACCGGTTGGAAAGTAACACCCCTAATATGAGCGAGAGTGCCCTGCGTCTGGGGACCAGCATTAACTTGGGGACTGGTTGAAAGCACTCCAAAAGAGCAAAAGATTGTGGGGGGGAAACTGTGGGAATCGGGGTGGCTAGGGACAGGCGCTTAAGTCCCCGGTCCCAGGACAGCCTCCTCTGGTGCGGGGCCAGAGAGAGTGTGGCGGAGAAACCAGGTCTTGGTCCTGAGCCGCCAGCGCGCCCGAGATTGCGTGGGTTCTGGCCCCTGTGAGGTTATCCGAGCCATGCCGGAGGGCAGAACTCTTGAGCCCTGCTACAGAGCCTGAGATGCGCGCAACCCTCATCCTCCCCTGAGAGAGGTACAAAGGCCCAGCCGGCGCTCTTTGACACGCGCCATTGTTTCAGCCTAGACGCGCGCCCCAGACTCTCCCCTGAAAGAGGTGCACGCAACCCGGGCGCTCTTAGACCCAGAAAGACCAGGCACTCCCAGCCCGGGCCAGTGGGAAAATCTCAGTGTACGATCACTGCTTGGAACCTCTCTGGCGGTCTGGAGCTGCCCAGACAGCCACCACGGCTGCCGCGGTTTTGGGTACAATCAGAAGATCCTGCGTCCCCAGAGAGCGCGATTGGGAACCTGCTCTGCCAGCGGCCAAGGGGGGATTTATATGGGCTCTGCAACACCCACAGAAGAACAGACTGAGGCTTCTCTCTGAGAGGGAGGTCAGGGTGCAGTTTGCTTTCCTCTAAACCTACAAAAAGGTGAACAAACATAAAAACCTCCAGAGAACAAAAGCCTGAAAAAGCCGGTTTCCTCAGAGCCCACCCCCTTGAGGGGGGCAGGAGGACTTAACTCAGGGAACATCATTGACTGAAAACCCATGTGGCAGACCCCTCCCCCAGAAAACCAACCAGGAGAGGGAAAAAAAGAAAAAAAAAAAAAAAAAGACTACAAGAGAACCACAACCACTACTTCATAGGATAACTTTTATTTTTAATTTGTTCCCACTATTATGGCCCATTTTTTATAGATAATTTTTTTAACCTATTTTCCATCACAGCGAGCTATCCAGTACATCAAATTCCATAATAATCTTCTAACCTGAACTTTTTGATACATACACCTGTGTTTTTCTTTTGCATTCCTATTTTTTGAAATTTTTTTTAAATTTTAGTTTAGTCTAGTTTATTCCTTTTTTATTTTTATTTTCTAATATTCATATAGAGTTAAATTTCAAGGTAATCCCCTTTCCCTAATCAATACTACCCATATAGGCAAACCAATTTTTAATACCCCTTTAGCCTAGGGAAGTTGAGTCCTTTAACAAAGATATCAAAATACATCCAGGAAGAATAAAAAAAAAACCTACTTTGCCCACACTGAGAATTTATAACCACTCTCCCATCTTTTTCTTCCACCAGTGTTTCTGTGTTTTTGTGTTTGTCCTGATAGTATATAAATCTTACACTTGGGGTTCTTTTCGAAAAGGTTCTTCTTTTATTTGCATACATATAATTTTTTTCTCTTGTTATATACATTTATCAGTCTTTTTGTTTGTCTGTTTTTGTTTGTATACCTCATAAATCTTACCTTGGGGCCCATTTGGGCTGAACCTTCTCTTTCATCTTCCCCTTCTTTCCAGTCTCTCTCTATCTTTCTCTTTTTTTTTCTTTTTCCTTTCTTTCTCTCATTTGGGTGGGGTATCCTGATTGCTCAGAAGTGTTCCAGGGTGCACCCAGACTGCACCACGGTCGATACAACCAACTACATCTGTTCAGTCATCTCTCACCAAAATGACTAGGAGGAAGAATGCCCAACAGAAGAAAAATACAGAGGATGGACCTTCTGCAACAGAGCTAATGGCTATCAACATAGACAATATGTCAGAAAGAGAATTCAGG
>PJEN01008732.1:0-85297 GCA_004024605.1 Pteronura brasiliensis | reverse complement strand
TTCTGCCCATTTCTTGATTGGATTATTTGTTCTTTGGGTGTTGAGTTTGCTAAGTTCTTTATAGATTTTGGACACTAGCCCTTTATCTGATATGTCGTTTGCAAATATCTTCTCCCATTCTGTCAGTTGTCTTTTGGTTTTGTTGACTGTTTCCTTTGCTGTGCAAAAGCTTTTGATCTTGAGGAAATCCCAATAGTTCGTTTTTGCCCTTGCTTCCATTGTCTTTGGCGATGTTCCTAGGAAGATGTTGCTGCGGCTGAGGTCGAAGAGGTTGCTGCCTGTGTTCTCGTCAAGGATTTTGATGAATTCCTTTCTCACATTGAGGTCCTTCATCCATTTTGAGTCTATTTTCATGTGTGGTGTAAGGAAATGATCCAATTTCATTTTTCTGCATGTGGCTGTCCAATTTTCCCAACACCATTTATTGAAGAGGCTGTCTTTTTCCCATTGGACATTCTTTCCTGCTTTGTCGAAGATTAGTTGACCATAGAGTTGAGGGTCTATTTCTGGGCTCTCTATTCTGTTCCATTGATCTATCTATCCATCTATTTATTTATTTATTTAAAGATTTTATTTATTTATTTGACAGGCAGAGATCACAAGTAGGCAGAGAGGCAGGCAGAGAGAGACAAGAGGAAGCGGGCTCCCTGCTGAGGAGAGAACCCAATGCAGTTCTCAATCCCAGGACCCTGGGATCATGATGTGAGCCGAAGGCAGAGGCTTTAACCCACTGAGCCACCCAGGTGCCCCTATTTATTTATATTTTATTATTTATTTATCTTATTTTATTTATTTACTTTATTATTTATTTATTTATTTGTTTGTTTATTTATGAGAAGGTCAGAGGGAGAAGCACACTCCCCATGGAGCTGGGAGCCCAATATGGGACTCGCTACTGGGACTCTGGGATCATGACCTGAGCTGAAGGCATTTGCTTAAACAACTGATCCACCCAAGTGGCCCCAATTCCAATTTCTATGGATTCCTATGGAACAGAACCACACCATACCTGCTGGGTGTTTGAGGTCTTGCCATGCTTCTGTTTTTTGTTGGACCCCTCCCGGAAAAGTGAATGCCCAACCATGATGTGATTCATGATATAGGGCTACACAGATCAGAAAGCCAGGCATTAGCTTCGCGGTTTTCGGCCATTTTTCCCTAACTGATGTCTGGGAACTCTGAAGCATTCCGGCCCCGCCTGTTCTTCTGACTCCTGGGATCCTGAGATCATGTTGTCACACCTTGGATTCCAACCTGCTTCAGCACTTGAACACTTTTAAGCCAGGAATTTCCCCCACAGTAGTAGACTCCTAAATGTTTCAATCATGCACTGGATTGTCGATAAAAACTCTGCAGTAGGCACCTCCCCTCTGCTGTATCCACAGCCATATCACCCGCACAACTTATTCCCACCCACACCACTTGAGCTATGAAGCTGTCAAAGGCACCACAGTGGAAGCTAGAAGAGCTCTTGAAGTGGTTCAGGATCTTCTTCTGTGGCTGGTGCTGTTGGTCCAAGAAGAGAAAGTATCATCACCATGATTAACTTTTCATGCCCCTCCTAAAAGAGGAAAATTTTCCACCATTCAATGTTCTCTGCGTCCTTGAAGAAATCCCTGGAAGGTCTCCCTTGATGGCAGGTCATGAGCACAGGGATCTGAGAGAGTACTGATTACTCACGGCTTACCAGTTGATGGAGACTTGCTCTGTATGGCTTAAACTGCTCCCTCCACAGGTCTATATCAGCCAAACCCCATCCTCTTCACCTCAGCATCTCTCTGATTCTTCTCCCTCTGCCCCTCTCCTCCTTCCTGGGCTCTTTTCCCTCTAATAAAGAAATAAATACCTAAAAAAATAAAAGATTGAGCATAAAAGTGTACATTTAGGCCTTCAAGACCTGGCTGGAAACACCCTCCTTTGTGTATTTCTTTGTCATCTTCCTCTTGTGCTCATGGCGTCAGAGGTACATGACAACCAGGAAGTGAGAAGGCTGATGGTGGAGGAAATCTGCCTTCCTAAAAGACCACAAAAAGGATTTCAGTCTCCTAATTTTAAGTGTCACTCAGCACTGTCATGGGGGAAATCTGCGGTGACATGCTACCAAAATTTGGGGAGTTACTTGGTAATTTAACATAATGTAATATACCTACAACATGTTGAAATCACCAAGTTAACTTCAATAGTTACCAGCCTAAATCCTTTAAAAATGACCAAAGAGGAACCTGTCTTCCTCTGACAGTAGGATATTTGATCTCAGGGTTATTATGAGTTTGAGCCCCACGTCAGGTATAGTTGGCTTAAAAAACAAAACAAAAGAAAACAAAAGGACTTACACATGAGCAAAATCAATGAGGCTCAAACAATAAAGCTGGTCAGTGTTGGGATGGATCCCGTCTTGTGTTCATTTAGCCACTGGGAACTGCACACTCAGATGGTACCAGCACTTATCAGCCAACCAGGTTCTCCCTCTAAGAGCTCAGGGTCTAGAGGAGAAGATGGACAAACAAGAAACAAAATTGTGAATGAAAAGAGCAACTGCTCCATAGGAATAGAGCAAGGGACTACAACTAAGTCCTCAGCTCCACCAGGTGAGGGGTATGACAAGGCTATTCTGAGATGACACTGAGAATTCCTGTCGCAGGAAAAGAAGGAGACAGCCCTGCACAAATCTGAGTGTATTCAGCCTGTCAGAGGGTACCATGGAGCAGAGGATCAGAGGCAGACTTTGATGTTCCCAGAGTCGAGGGAGGAGTCAAGATGGCAGAGAAGTAGCAGGCTGAGACTACTTCAGGTAGCAGGAGATCAGCTAGATAGCTTATCTAAAGATTGCAAACACCTACAAATCCAACGGGAGATCGGGAGATCGAAGAGAAGAACAGCAATGCTAGAAACAGAATCAACCACTTTCTGAAAGGTAGGACTGGTGGAGAGTGACTCCAAAGCGACGGGAAGATAGACCGCGGGGGGAGGGGCCGGGTCCCGGCGAGTGGCGGCGCCACAGAGCACAAAATCAGGATGTTTAAAAGTCTGTTTCGCTGAGGGACATCGCTCCAGAGGCTTAACCGGGGTGAAGCCCACACGGGATCAGCATGGCCTCAGGACCCACAGGGTCACAGAAGGATCTTGGGTGTCTGAGTGTCACAGAGCTTGCAAGTATTAGAAGAGGGAAGCCGGCTACAGAGGCAGAGCCAAGGAGTCAGCTCCCAGCCCCGGGTTACCTTGAACCGGTCGCAGGCTCGGTGAGTTGGGAGCGTGGCTGGAGACCAGGGTGATGGGAGTAATTGGGCACTGTTCTCTGAGGGCGCACTGAGGAGTGGGGCCCCGGGCTCTCGGCTCCTCCGGGCTGGGGACTGGGAGACTGCCATCTTCATTCCCGTCCTCTGGAACTCTACAGAAAGCGCTCAGGGAACAAAAGCTCCCGAAAGCAAACCCGAGCGGATTACTCAGCCCGGCCCCTGGTAAGGGCGGTGCAATTCCGCCTGGGGCAAAGACACTTGAGAATCACTACAACAGGCCCCTCCCGCAGAAGATCAACAAGAAATCCAGCCAGGACCAAGTTCACCTACCAAGGAGTGCAGTTTCAATACCAAGGAGAGCAGCGGAATTCCAGAGGAGGAGAAAGCAAAGCACAGAAATCATGGCTTTCTCCCCATGATTCTTTAGCCTTGCAGTTAATTTAACTTTTTTTTTTATTTTTCAAGTTTTTTGTTCTCTTCTTCTGCTAATTTTTTTTAACTTTTACCCTTTTCTTTTTTGACGTTTTTTAACTAGTTTATCTAATATATATATATATATATATATATATATATATATATATATATTTTCTTTTTATATATTTCCTTTATTCGTTTTCTTTTTTTAATTGTTTCCTTTTTTTTTTCTTTCTGAACCACTTTTTATCCCCTTTCTCGCCCCTCACAATTTGGGATCTCTTCTGACTTGGTTAAAGCATATTTTCCTGGGGTTTTTGCCACCCTTTTAGTATTTTACTTGCTCCTTCATATACTCTTATCTCAACAAAATGACAAGGCGGAAAAATTCACCACAAAAAAAAAAGAACAAGAGGCAGTACCGAAGGCTAGGGACCTAATCAATACAGACATTGGTAATATGTCAGGTCTAGAGTTCAGAATGACGATTCTCAAGGTTCTAGCCGGGAAAAAGTCATGGAAGATATTAGAGAAAACCTCTCGGGAGATATAAAAGCCCTTTCTGGAGAAATAAAAGAACTAAAATCTAACCAAGTTGAAATCAAAAAAGCTATTAATGAGGTGTAATAAAAAATGGAGGCTCTCACTGCTAGGATAAATGAGGCAGAAGAAAGAATTAGTGATATAGAAGACCAAATGACAGAGAATAAAGAAGCTGAGCAAAAGTGGGACAAACAGCTACTGGACCATGAGGGGATAATTCGAGAGATAAGTGACACCATAAGACGAAACAACATTAGAATAATTGGGATTCCAGAAGAAGAAGAAAGAGAGAGGGCAGCAGAAGGTATATTGGAGAGAATTATTGGAGAGAATTGCCCCAATATGGCAAAGGGAACAAGCATCAAAATCCAGGATGTTCAGAGAAACCCCCCTCAAAATCAATAAGAATAGGTCCACACCCCATCACCTAATTGTAAAATTTACAAGTCTTTGTGACAAAGATAAAATCCTGAGAGCAGCCCAGGAAAAGAAGTCTGTAACATACAATGGTAAAAATATTAGATCGGCAGCAGACTTATCCACAGAGACCCAGCAGGCCAGAAGGTTCTGGCATGATATATTCAGAGCACTAAACGAGAAAAACATGCAGATGTTTTTCTATATCCAGCTAGGCTATCATTGAAAATAGGAGGAGAGATTAAAAGCTTCCAGGACAAACAAAAACTGAAAGAATTTGCAAACACCAAACCAGCTCTACAGGAAATATTGAAAGGCATCCTCTAAGCAAAGAGAGAGCCTAAAAGTAGTAGATCAGAAAGGAACAGAGACAATATACAATAACAGTCACCTTACAGGCAATACAATGGCACTAAATTCATATCTCTCAATAGTTACCCTGAATGATGTTCCCAGAGTCGAGGTTAGAAAGGAGGCCAGGGTGGCCAGAGGAATCTGAGGAAGAAAGCAGAGAAGGAGGGTAAGAGGACCACGGCGTGACACATTTCGACAGTATCAGTGCCATTCTCCCTGTGCTGTGTGACCACATTTCCCTATACTCAGTGGTTGAACCACAAACTGTCTCTCGGTCTCAGGGGATCAAGGATCCAACAGTGCTCACCTGGGGTCTCCTTCCAGAGTCTCTCTTTAGGTTGGGTCTGTTGCCAACACCAAGGGAGGACCTGCCTCACTGAGAACCTGAGCTCACTTAGGGGCATTCGCTAGATACCCGTCTCAAAGACCTGAGTTTCTCTGTCTGTTGTTGGCCAACAGTGCTAGGCCAAGTGCATATGTCTGTGTCATGGTTCAACCTAGGGCTTGTACTCCAGTATGAGGATCTGATAGAGAACATGGGTCAGAGTCAACATGGGGCTGAACAATGAGCTTTTATAACTAAATATCAGTGGGGCCTTTGGGTCATGTGACCATTTTCTGTTGAATAAAACTGAATCCATAAATCCAGATCACGCTCAGTGGAGGGGGTTACACAAGGATGCTTACAGAGGATTTGGGGAACCAACGGTACCCCTGAGGGGAGAAGGTGATAATCCCTGCAGGGTTCGTGCCTTGCCCAGGATCAGACTGGAAGGAAGTCTTACCGGGCATAAACCAAGCTCTTTGAGTGTCCTCAAAGCTGGGGACCTGGATATACCTAACCATTCACTGGTGGCTCAAGAAAAGGTTGTCTAGAAGGGACTGGTTATAGACATGGAAATGGTATCAAAATGAGGGTAATTATTGATATCCTAGATAGGAGACATCTCCCCATGTTCTTGTCTGAGGAGGACCCCATGGCTCCCCACTGGATGGACATCACACCCTTTGGAAAGAAGGTAATGTCTTACATCACAGGACAGGCAATCTCTATGGGTAATGGTAGATTCTGACCCTCAAGGGACAAGGATCCAATCACTTCTTTAGGGTTTGCATTGAAAATTAGAAGCCTAATAACTTGGGAAACTATTACCCAAGCTATTACCCTGTTCTTCTGGCACTCTAGAATGTGAGCACTGATGAACACATGTGTTCACATAAGAGAGAGTCCACATGTATACACAAAAACACACAAACTAGTAGGGACTGTGCGGTGGAATCTGACTAGTAGCAGATTCAAAGAAGTTGATAAGAGAATTTAAATTTGGTTGGAGGTATTTTCTACATGGGACACGCTCGACTAACATCATAGATATTATCCAACCTATGCCTATGGATATCTGGTAGAAGGACATGCTAGAATCATCTGTATTTTATAGAGAAGACCATCCCTGTCAGGTACAATGGTTTATCCAGGTCAAAAACAGGTAAGAATAGAGAGTTGTGTCTGAAGCCAGTTGTGTTTCCAAGCTGGGGCCCTGGCTGCACCCAGATCTTCCCTGGGGCCCTGTGGAGAGGGGTGTGTTGATGTCACTGTGTACAGATGTGGCCTTTCATGGAGAAAGGCGATAAGGAGATGGAAGACCAGAGCACTGTTTGTGTACGTGTCAAACCATGAGTGGACTGTGGTAGGGGATCCCAGGCAGTAGTGTCACTTCCTTGACCACAGACCCCAACAGACCTTGGAACCCCTGCAACCAGGCACCCAGATTCTAGTGTAGTCCAGTGTCAGGGTCACTTAGCTGGAGACATCTGATACGGAAAGATATTCTCTTGCTGCTTGCCTACTTTCCAGGACTCTGGCTTCCAGAAACCCTAGGGGAATGGATTTTTCACATGTTGCAGACATTGTCTCAAACCTCTCCCTCAACACCTCAGGGCATTTGGCAAGAGGTGCCATAAGGTACTTAACACTGAGCAGACTAGGTGATGCCCACCTCTCTGAACTATCCAAGGGCAGCCCCATCCCTTCCGCTTGAGTTTTAGGGAAAGAGGAATATGTGGGTGTTCCTGCCCATGGGCTGGAGGAGGTTGAGCACAGTGGATACCCTGGTGATCCCTTCTTGTTCACACCAATGTCATTGAAGTCAGGGTGAAAAGAGGATTCCTGAGGTGCCTCTTATCTGTGCCAGAGCACATCCATGGCCATGATAAAGGAGGGCCTTCCATCTTCACCAGGGTAGCGAGGCACTGTAATTTAGAGGGGCTGCTGAACTTTCATCCATAAATCTGTTATTCCTGCTTTAGGGTAAAGGTCTGAGAGCTTCTTCTGGAAATTGGGAAGATGTCCTGTGGAGATGTGGATGGTGTGTGAGCACTGTGGGAGAGCATAGGGGGATGGAGGACAGTTTCAACCCTTCAAAGGGTCATTCTCCCTGCCTGCCCCCTCCCAGCCTTATCTCTACCTCAATTCTGTGACCCAGAATTGAGGATTTAGAAACAATCACACAGGAGTCTGTTGGAATCTGGACACTGGATGCTCAGAGGGTGCTCAGGAGACCCAGTGAGAGCTCAGAGACCAGACATCCCACACATGTGGGAGATTAGTGTCAGTGGAAGGAGACCCACTCATGGCACCCAGTGAATAAGGTAAAAGACGGGCACAGGAGATAACTTTTGAGCTATTTAGAGGGTCCTGGGCAGGCCTGGATAGAGACAGAGTCCCTTGGTTTCCATCTTGGTTGTATCTTCCCAGAGTAGTGGCATGTGCAGTGAGGATAATGAAGAGGCCAGGCACCACACCTCCCTGAACACATGATGTTGAATTTAAGTGGCAAGTGGGAAAGGAGACAGGCTGGGGAGTGTGTCCAGCTACCCTGAGGAGGGCAGAAATGCTCACACCATTGATCAAGGACTCACATTCATAGTGAATTTCTGCTACCCTTACATTTGCAACAAGGCCTGTCTCAGGCAGGACTACCAGATCGCAGGTGAACAAGGAGTAGGACTGTTCTCTGACAGGAGCTGGAATCCCAGGACCCAGGTTCACACAGGATTCCCTGGGATATTGGTTTGGGAAGGTGCCCTGTCCTCTGTCTTCTCTGACTCTCTGTCTGTCCCTAGGACCATCTATTCCATCTTGAGCACATTGATGGAACAATTTCCCAGGGATTTTTTCCATCCCCCAGAATTTCCAAGCCTGAATTGCCTACAGGCATACCTGCATCTCAATATGCCAGGCTCAGACCTGGAGTGCTGTTCCCAGCTTCTGCTCTTATAGCTGCAACACCTCGAGCCCACGGAGCCAGAGGCTGGGGTGAGGAGGACTGTGGCTGACTTATGTGGGCCTGAGGAAGAGATAGGGTGGGCCACATTGAGTAAGACTCCATAGATTGTAGTTGGGCCCAGAGGAGTGAGTACTCTCAGATCTCTGTCTTCATGGGCTTCAGATGGGGAGAACTTCCAGAGATTGGGTCTTGAACGCAGACCACATTGACTGGTGGGAAGTTTCTTTTATGTATGAGGCAAAAGGGAAGTCAGTCGTGCTGATTATACTTTCTCTTCTTGGATCTACAGCACCAGCCCCTGAGCAAGATCCTGATCCACTTCAGGAACTCGTCCCAGCACCCATTCTGACACCTGCTTCATCTTTGGAGCCTGAACTGGCCCAACCCATCCCTGCTGCTGTGGCTCACCTGTCATGATGACCAGTGACACCACCTGCCCTGGTAGTCAGGGCTCTAATTCACTCTCCTGAGATGCAAGAGTCATCAACCCCTTTGCCTGACCTGGAGGTCCAGCAGGGTGCCCCTGCTCTGGGGATGCCTGCATGGCATGAACCACCAGCTGCCTCAGTGGAACAAACAGACTTAGCTCCTGAGCAGCAGCTGGTGCAGGCTGCAGCCCCAGACAATGCCTTCCCCTCCCCTGTCATTGCCTTCTTTGTAATATTTGTGTTTTGTATACACCTGTAAAATGACTTAATATATTTTATTCATTAAATAAAGTAGAATTTGAGTTTACATAAAATTTTACTCAGATCCTTTTCAGTGGTGTATCGAGGTCTCATTAGGTACATTCAGAGTTTGGCATAACCATTTACTTCTACAACATTTCCATCTCAGAGACATCTGTGCTACTAATCACTCACTGCTCATTCCATCACACAAGTCCCTGCAACCATTGCTCTTCTCTCTGTATCTGGTACTTTACTTCCTCTTGGATTTTCATGTGCCTGGAATCCTACCATATGGCCTTCCATGTCTGTCTGCAGAACATAAGAGTGATTCACATTTTTTAATTGTTTCATACAAATAACGTTTTATTACAAATGTATGTTCCTGAAAGAACAAAGAAAATGGGAAGCCCCAAAATGAACTATTTTCATTATCTGTGATAAGGTTTCCTTCTATAAGGATGCCTTGAAAATCAGAAACCACAAGAGAAATGTCTGGGTCCACGAGACACTTTTAATTTTTCATTTTCCTGGATAGTCTACATTTAAACTATTCTAATAGGCATATTATAAAATATTAAAATCATATCTTAATATTCTCATTTATTGATAACAAGTTAGGTAATAAAGTAAATATTTCTTTAGGTTTTATCCACACTATGTTTATGTAGTAAATCATGATTGAAATATGAAAAAAATAAGGCAGATTCCTTCTACCAAGAAATAATCACCCATAATACATGGTGTCCTTCTCCCTTGCCTTTCCCTCTAAGTGTAGTGTGTGTGTGTGTGTGTGTGTGTGTGTGTGTGTGACAGAGTGGGGCCCTGAAGATTCCAGGGCTGCACTTCTGTTCAACCTGATGTATCCACAGTAGACAGGCACTATCGCTGCTGTCCCTTTGGGCATTCTCAGTGACAGTACTCAGCAGCACCATCTGATAAACAGCTAAGGCATTTCCATTTATTTGACTCTAATAATGTAAGTGATAATTATGTCTGTGCCATGAATGTCTGTTTCTCTACAAATGATGTCTATAAACAC
Source organism: Pteronura brasiliensis (assembly GCA_004024605.1). NCBI lineage: Eukaryota > Metazoa > Chordata > Mammalia > Carnivora > Mustelidae > Pteronura > Pteronura brasiliensis. The sequence continues at coordinate 75,336 of PJEN01008732.1, read as the reverse complement.
CAATAGTAGAACACAATTTAACCACATTTTGGGGGGACTTGCTGCTGGTTCCCCTATGCTTTCTTTATTAAGGAGAGCATTGTCTGGAAAGGAGGGATCCCAGATTCTATAGATGAGACCTGAAATCATGAGGAGGACAAGCCAGCAGTTATGTAATCAGGGTATTGGGAGTGACCAAAGAGCAAGGAAGAGCCTGCCCACAAACCCCATATGTCCTCTCCCACAAGCTTCCCTGCCTTGTGTCCTGTAACACACCTCACCTATGCCCTGTCTTGTGACACACTCAAGCCACTCCAGTCCATCGTGCTCCTTAACTCAGAAGCTAACTAGAGAAATCAGACCCTACTCTAGGACAGCAGATGAGTGCAGGCCCGGTCCTTCCTCTCAGCTTGTCCCCTGTACTTTCTGGCTGAACCCCATCCTCTCAGGGAGGAACCTCTAAGGACAGTGCAGGTCAGAGTGTTACAGACAAGTGTTCATCCAGATGTAGCTTCAGTGGCAACAGAAAGAACCACGCGAACTTGTGTGAGCAAGACAGGCCTGTACAAAGCGCATTGGCTGCAAATGGAAGCAGCCAGATGGACAGAGACTCAACCAGGGGTTTTGACACTGGACATTGCTCATCCACATCCCTCAGGATGCTCTAGCTGTGACCCCCTGACCCTGCCAACCCCACCCTTGGTATCCCTCAAGTTAAGCTTGTCTTAGAGAGGGAGTTGTGCTTCCTGCTGAGACCTCTCTCCTCTCCCAAAGTCGGGTAAGAGGAAGTCCACTTGATCTGATGCGTTCATAGAGGTCATTGTCAGTAATTCTGGTCTTCTCTGCCATAAGATGGAGCTAAACAGGCAGAGAAGAAAGATCTTCAGAGAGAGTACATTTGGGGCTCTCCCTGCAGCAAGAGAGAGAAAAAACAGTGAGTGGGTATCAGTGAGAAAGGAGAGCTCTGAGCACTAGGGAAAGGACTGCCATGGGCCAGGCACTGTCATATTGGCCAGTGGCACAGGCTTTATGTTGGCTTGCAGGGAGTGACCAAGGTTCCTCCTACAAATAGGTCCATCAAAAGCCAAAATGACATCCACAAAATACTTTTATCTCCAACCACGAAATGGCAGTGGTACCCAGGCAGCCAAGGAGGCCTAAGATTCTTTGTACCAAAGATTATACAGTGGGGAAAAAGTGGGACAGGCTAATGGAACTGTGGGCAGCTAATTTCCCTGCTTTGGGGAGAAAGAGACCCATTAAAAGGCACTGTCATATGTGTTCAAAAAACTGGTGACAGTTCCGGGGGCTCCAGCCTGCCAATCTCCACAGTGAGGATTGTCCATGTCCAGGACAGAAGCTCTGGGTGATTTCCTGACCCAGAGCTGGCCGGGGATAATGGATGAGCCCCAGTGTTGTGGGATCCCATACTGGAGGGGATGAAGGCTTTCTGGAAAGAAAACTGAGTCAGGGGAGCCTGGATTGGCACGCTGAATGGACACAGTATGGCAGAGGCTCAGAGCCCATGAAAGTAATATGCTTCCTGTGGGCTAATTTTAGCAGGTAAAGCTAAGGATTACTGAGTATCTACTGAGAGCATGAATCATGTCAGTCAATCCCCTTAACAATTCCATGTGGAAGGTAGAAATGTTGTCTCTGTTTGATGAAGAAGTAAACCAAGGCTTTAAGAAGCTATACCTTTCCATGATCCACACTGAGTCACAGGCAGAATTTGAACCCAGGGCTTGCCAGCATTATGGGCCCAACTCACAAGAAGGTTGCATCCAGATGCTTCAGAAGAGACTTCTCAACTATGAGGTTACCTGAGCCTTTGAAACCAGGGAGAAACCTCCTCCTATCCAGAAAAAGGCTGGCTGTTACTCAGAGAGTCCTCAGTGCCAAGGCACAGCATCATCAGACAGCAGACCAAGGACAAGCCCAAGTCAGAGGTGGAACCACTGCCCCTTGAATTCAGTGAGGTCTCCAGGCCTCGGGGTTGGATGTGGAGCTTTGTGCACCTCTGAGTTCCAGGAGTGAGCCATGTGGATGGAACACAGAGTCCAATGGCAGAGAAACAGCAGTTATAGCTCCTGCTTAGCCCGTTTATGGCTGGGTGACCCAAAGCAGGGCTCTGAAGCTATAGACCCCATCACTAAATTGGAGAATGTAATGGGTACTGCTAAGTGGGATGTTGAAAGAAATGACTCATACAGTTCCTTCCTGGTGCCTGGGAGCACGTGTGAAGTCCAAAGGAAGGCATTAATGTCAGTGACCAATTTACCCCTATACCTGTTCTTCCACTTGTTGATTCTGTTGTCATCCTTAAGAAATAGATGCCAAAGCTAAGGTCAGGGAAGATTTCTTCTTAGGCCTTCTTCTCTGAGGTTTATAGTTTTGGCTCTTGAATTTAAATGTGACCCATTTGAGGTTCATTTTCTGTCTCTCTGAAGGGAGGGTCCATGGACCTTCATTCAATCATTTTAATTTTATTTATTGGTAGTTGTAAGAACAGATGGGGTTTAATCACTGTAGTATCTGAAGTTGTCACTTGTAGGGATTTGTAAATAGATCCGCAAGAATCTGTGAAATAATATGTATTCTCTACTTGAAGAAATTCGCTGAGATTGTCAAGAAAGACCAAAAGATGGTTAACTTGTATCTTCTGTGGAGGTGGAACAGTGTCCATGTCCTTGTTAAGTGCACAAACATCCCTCTGCTGGCCACAGGAGACATTGCAGGAGTTCCCTTATCTGTCTGTAAAACAAGCCAGAGTCAATGTTGGGCATCTTCAAGGATTCACAGAGAGATCAAAATAGTTCCGTAAAATTTAACGTTTTGGAGTGTGTCTTCTAGGAAATCTGTGGAAAATGGGCTTTCTCCCAAATGCACTATTTCAAAAAATATTTTCTGAGTAGCTGAGTCAGGCCCTGGGTTCCAGGATAGAAAGTAGGGAGAATGGTGTATGCTTCCCAAGAAGCACAGGGTGTACGGTGGGATAGTGTGGGAAATAAATGGTCCACACCAGAGCTCTGTACATCTGGTTGAAAGAAATCAGTAAAAGAAAACAAGCCATATTTATGAATTCCTTTGCTTACGCTAACCATAAAACATTTTAGATAATTTGAAAACCATCATTCAGCATATCTGTATCCTCTTTTCCCAGTTAGAAGACATTAACTTATATTCCCAGATTATTTTTTACTTATTAGGAGAAGATGGTGTCATACATTGAACTCTTAATGACTCTACAAAAATCCTTGTAGAACTAACAGATAGATTAAGTTCTAAACTTAAGGTCACAGATTCTATATACAAAAATGAGTTTCATTTCTATAAACGAATAACATGCTATCAAGGAAAGAAATTAAGAAAATATTTTTTAACTGATAATCACTCAAAAAGAATAAAATACACAAGAATTATTATCACCCAGAGGTGAAAGACCTGCATAATGAAAATTAAATCATTAATGAAAGGATTTGAAAAAGACAGAGTTAAGTCTGGAGACATCCCATGTAATGGAGCCCTAGAATATATGTAATGCAAAGGTCCACACTGCATAAACAACCTAAATATTCAGTGCAAACTCCATCAAGACCTGATGGCATTTTTAGAAATAAAACCAATAATTCTACAGAGTGAATAATACCACAAAAGGCCCGGAATAGCCAAAGCCATTTGCAGAAAAAACAAACCTGGAGGCATCATGCTTTCTGAATTCAAAGTGTATTACAGAGTTATAGAAATCGAAATCAAACGGTATCGGCCCACAGAGAGGCACACAGATCAATGGAACAGAGTAGAAAACCCAGGAAAAAAACCCACACATATGTAGTCAATTGATTTACAACAAAAGCTCCAAGAATGTAAAATAGGGAAGCAGCAGCCTCCACCACAAGGGGCTTTGGAAACACTGGGCAACCTCAAGTAAAACAATGCAACCGAACGTCTATCCCACCTGATCTGAAGCAATGAAGTCACAAAGCTGCAAGGACTTCAACAAAACAGCTACACCCATAAAATACCTAGCTGGAAATTGGGCAGCATGTTATTAACACCCCTGCTTTTTTATAATAAGCTCCATGACCAAAATTTGAACTCTGGATCTGAGATATAAAGTCAGATGCTGTGCTGACTGAGCCAGTCAAGAACCTATTAAAACTATGTGGCACGGAGGTGTCAGAAGAGATTTATTCATTAATCCCCTTATCACATTTTTTTGGAACAATGTTTCTCAAGATCCTTCTTGACACTGACTTTCGGATTTGATATCACAAGCAAGGCTCAAATGAAAATATAAACAACTGGGAATGCATCAAACTAAAAACCTTCTGTACAGCAATGGAAATCTTCAGTCATCAACATATTGAAAAGAAAACATACTGAAAAGGGCCATGCCCTCTTTTGCAGGCCATCCTGGACACAAACACCCACTGTGACCCATAGCCTGGGCAACATTTTCAACAAAGCCACATGGGTAGCCCACCCCAGAGTCAGGATCTAAGGCTTTCCATGCCACTAGGACCAAATCCAAAATCTAGGCTTAGTTTTCAGGCATCTATACCCAGAACCCTGCTCTCAACTCCCTCCATATGCGGGAAACCTGATTTCTAAAATAACACAGCACCTACCCCCCAGGATAGATCAAGCTATTTGGAACTCATAAAAACCCCCAAGCGGGAGAAAACTCCTTGCCCCCATGAGGCTAAACATATATTTGGCATATCTCACTGACACAAACTTCAGCCTGAGAAATATCCCGACATGTGCCTTAACCTCAGATTCCCTGGTGTTTGCCTCAGTGTGCACATGTTGGGCCTGCAATGCCCTATACCATAACCCTAGCCCTAGCTAGTTTCTCAGACCTCTGTCTAGAGACTCCTGTTCCACAAGCCCTCCAGTTAGGGTACACTGGAGGCCACAGCACAGGACTTTTCCTGCCTGCCAGAAGGAAAACATACCCTATGGAGTTGCACACAACACACAGATTAGGAGAAAGCTGCACAAAACCCCAAACCCACCCTCCTTTATGGAATCTAGCACTGGATACTGAAACACATTCTGTCCCTCAACCTAATCCCCAACCTCCAGTCAGCCACCCACGTGGCTGGCACCAGAGTCAGCAGATCAGACTGGCCATTCCCCTAGGCGCTAATTGTAACAATAGGTTGCATTTTCAGTCATCCGTCCCCAGAGCCCTTCTCTCAAATTCCTCCACATGGGGGACCACTGAGCCACAAAACTGAGCTCCTCTTGCCCCCAAGAAGCTTTCTAGAGTTATGTAAATCCCCCTGAGTTAGGTGTAACCTGCATTGCTCCTGGAACCACACACATTAATGCTGGCTGCCCACAGACTTTTATGTTGGCTGCCCAGGACACCCATTGTGGCTCCTTGCCTAAGTTTCATTTGCAATACAGCCCCATGGGTATTTTGGACCAGAGTCAGGACCGAAGGACTGCAATCCCACTATGAACTAATCCTATCCTTAGGTTGCGTTTCCAGGCATCTATAGCTGCAGCCCTGCTCTAAAATCCCTCCATGGGGGATGGCTGAGCCATAAAACAGGACAGAAACTATTCCCCAGAATAGACCAGAATATTTTTTAAATATGCAAAAATTCCAGAGAGGGATAAAACTCGATGTCCACATGAGGCCAGTCCCAGATTCGATAGATCTCATGGACACAAAATCCATTTGAGCAGCCTCGACTCAGGGTAGGAGAATCCTGCATGGCCCCTGAGGCACCCAAATATTCCCAGGTTCCATGGACACATACCCACATTGGGACACATCAGCATGAGCCTCCATTTCAACTCAGTCCCTGGGTAGCTCGCCCCAGAGGCAGCAGATTGAACCTGCCTTGTTCCTTGGTGCTGATAGGAGCGCGAGGTGGGGTTTTCAAGCATCCATACGTAGAGCCCTCGTCTCATATATTCCTGAATGGGTGATACTTGGGCCATTAAACAGGACATCCGCAGTCCTGCAGAAGGAAATATTGCTCTTTGCAGTAGCTCACAACACATAGCGTGGGAAAATCCCATGGCTTCATGAGGCAACCCCTCCAATATGCAGCCATCATGGACAGAAACACCAGCCTAAGCAAACATCTGACACTCGCCCTTACTTCAAATTCTGGAAATTTTGATTTAGCCTCTGCAGATTCAGCCTGCAGGTTCACAACCTAGGCCATAAACCTAACCCTAGCTTGTGTTTTCAGACTTCTGTCCTCACATTCCTGGCCCACAAGCCCTCCAGATTGGGAATTCTGGAGCCACAATGCAGCACTCTGCTTGCCCACAAGAAGGAAAAAGTGCCCTATGGGGCTGTCAAACCCCAAATAAGGATAAACCTGCACAGCCCATGGTGGCATCCCGATTTCATAGGCCACCCTCTGCACTAATGCTATGTCTGACACAGTCTGAGTCCAGACCTCCCATCATCCACCCAGACAGCTGGCTGTGTATCCAGAAGATAGGACCTGCCATTGTCCTAGGCCTTCATATATACCCATCCAGGGCTTTCAGGCATCTGTCCCAATACCTTATCTCAAATACCTGCATATGGGGGAACATGATGCACCAAACAGAACTCCTTCCCAATGGCAGTGAACCATGCTGTTGGGATGGGTTTCAAACACTCAGAGTGGCAGAAACCTGCATGGCTTATGAGGTCCTATGATGTCTGGGGGCCGCCTTGTGCACAAACTTACATTGTGACCCTCATCCTGATCCCCATTGTCAAGTAAGAGTCCTTGGTAGCTGGACCAAGAGCTCGCATATCAGGCATGCCAAACCCCTAGGCCCAAATCCTAAACCAAACTGGGGTTTTCCAGGCTCGAGGACAGAGAGGCTGGATTCCAGGCTCTGCAATCACTCTTTTTAGGGGACCCCGAGACAGAAAACAGGATTCCATCCAACTCCCAGAGTGACACCAAATTCTTGGGAGACAGGCAAAATCCCCAAAGAGGGAGAATCTTCCATGGCCCCAAGAGGCCATCTCTACATGCTTTGGCCATCCTAGAAACAAAATCCAGAGACAAAAGCCTGAGTTACCGCCTCACACTCACCCTAATTTCAGATCTAGAAAAGCTCCCCTCAGGGGCAACAGATCAGGACTGTAATCCCTAGGCTCTAATCCTAACCCGAATTTGTGTTTTCACACTTCTATCTCTAGAGCCCTTGCCAACACACCCTCCAGGCCTCCTGGGCCACATCTCAGGACTGTGCCTATCTTCTGAAGGAAATTGTGCCCTTTATAGTTGCCAAAACCATCCAGATTGGGAGAAAACTGCAAGGCTCCCGAAGCCACCCCAATTTCATTGGCCGCTCTTGATAAAATTGTGTAGACTGACACACCCTATGCACAGACCTCCAGTCAGACACCCAGGTAGATGGCCCCAGAGACAGATTGAACATGACATACCCCTAGGCAGTAATCTGCACCCTTGCTTAGGATTTCATGCATCTGTGCCCAGAGGACTGGTCTCAAATACCAACATATGGGGAGTCCCAGTGGCCCAAAAAAGGAACATCTCCTGTCCCCAGAAGGAAACCTGGCTATTTGCAGCTGTGTCAAACGCTAAGGGTAGGGGAATCCTGTATGTCCCATGAGCTACCACCACATAACAAGGTGTCCCTGGACACAAACACTCACTGTGATTCCATTTCTACTCAGTCCCCTGGGTAACCTGCCCCAGAGCCAGCGAACGAAACTGCTTTGTTCCTAGGCTCCAATGGGATCACGAGGTGGGGTTTCCAGGCATCTGTACATAGAGTCTGTTCTCAAATCTTTTGGTATGGGGGAAACTTGGGCCTGGAAACAGGACACCCCCTATCCCGCAGAAGGAAACCTTGGTGTTTGAAGCACCTCACAAGGTGCTTTCCCAAGATTGGGAAAACCTCCATGGCCTCATGAGGCCACCCCTCCATGCGGCAGGCATCATGGACACAAGCATTAGCCTAAGTGAACGTCTGACACTCGCCCTTACTTCACATGCTGGAGATCTCGATTGAGACTTTGGACATATGGCCTGCCGTGCCCCCGACCCTAAAACTAACACTAGCTTGTGTTTATAGAATTCCAACCCCACACTCGTGGCCCACAAGCCTCCAGATTGGGAATTCTGGAGCTAAAATGCAGCACTCTGCCTGCTCAACAGAAAGAAGAAGGGCCCTATGAGGCTGCCCAAAACCCCAAATGAGAATCTACCTACATGTCTCTCAGTGGCACCCCAATTTCAAAGGTGGCATTGAGCCCGAACATCCTATCAGCCACCCACACTCTGGGCGCATAACCAGGAGATCAGACCAGCCATGTCCCTTGGCGGTCATCTCTACTCTACCTCGGTGTTTGGGCATCTTCCCCAGACCTTACCTCGAAGGAAGTCTGACAACACAAGGTCGGTTCAGTTCAGTGCTGAGAGCATGGCAGTTCCAAAGTGCAAGGGCTGATTCTAGGTCTCTAGCTCCTGAGGAAGGGCGAGTGTCAATGTCAGATCATGCTGGAGTTGTATCCATGACGCCCGAGTCAGGAAGGGGTGGCCTCAAGAGGACATGGAGATTTTCCCACGCTGGGGCTTGTGAGCTGCTCCAAAGAGCAGGGGGAGTCAAGTTCGATGGCTCCAGGGTCGCCCACCTGGAAAGATTGGACAGCAGAGCTCTCTGCATATATACCTAGAAAGCCCAGCCTGGGTTCCCATGCAAACCGAGGAACATGGCAGGTCCGATCTGCTGGCTCTGGGCCGAAGGGTCAAGGGGACTGAATTGACAGGGGGTCTCCTGCTGAAGGTTCTTAATGCTTGTCTGTGTCCAGGGAGACCTTAGAATGTGGCAGAGGGTCGGGGCCATGGAGGATTCTCCTACCCTGAGTGTTTGACCCAGCTGCCAAGAGCAAGCTTTCCTTCTGGGGACAGCAGGGGTTCTGTTGTGTGGCTCAAGGACCTTATGTTGGACCAAATGTCGGTATTCCAGAAGAGGCCTCTGGGGAGGGATGGATGAATACCTAAGCTATGGTTCCGATGAGGTCTTTGGGGCATTTCGGGTTTAATCTTTTCACTCAAAACAATTGACCTGGATGTTTTCCTGGAGTTAGGTGCCTAGGGTTTGTCAGACTGTGCATTTCTGTCCGGAGCGACCTAAGAAAGTGGGGTGGGGTCTGGCACCTAGTGGGTTTCTCCTAATCTGGAGGGTTTGGGCAAATGTAAGGGGTAGAGTTTCATTCAGGAAGGCAGGCCCAGTCCTGCAGTGTGCCTCCAGGGTCCCCCTTCCTGGAGGGCATGTGGGCCAGGGCTTTGGGGACAGAAATCTGCAAGCACAAGCTCGGCTTAGGGTTAGGGGCAAGGTGATGGCAGGCCCGATCTGTAGACCCTGAGGGAAGCTCCTTGTGATTTAAAATTCGGGTGCCTGGGAGGTGGTAGCACAGGCTCTTTTGTGTGGATTGTGCATGTAAGATGGCCACAGAATGTAGGGGTGACCTCAAGGGGCCATGGGAGACTCTTCCTCTCTTGGGATTCTGCCTGATTCCCAAGAGTTTGGTTTGTTTCTGCCTGAAGGAAGAGTGCTGTTTTCTGTCTGAGTGGTCCCACCAGAACTGGGATTCTGGAGTTGGGGTCTGGGTCTGTGCGACTGCAGAACCCAACCAACAGTTAGCTTTTGGGAATTAGGGCATGGCAAGCCAGCTATGCATCCTCCTTGTCCAGCTACTGAGGGGGATTTTGGGAGGGAAGAAGGCTGCGTTGTGGCTCCAGAATTCCAATTCCCAAGGGTTTGCGGGCCATGAGTGTGAGGAAAGAAGTCTGACAACACAAGCTCGGTTCAGTTCAGTGCTGAGAGTGTGGCACTTCCAATGTGCAATGGTTGATTCCAGGTCTCCAGCAACTGAGGAAGGGCCAGTGTCAATGTCAGATCATGCTGGGGTTCTGTCCTTGATGCCCGAGTCATGGAGGGGTGGCCTCATGAGGCCATGGAGATTTTCCCATGCTGGGGCTTGTGAGCTGCTCCAAAGAGCGAGGTATCCTTTTGCGGGGCAGGGGGAGTCCAGGTAGACAGCTCCAAGGTTCCCCAATGGAAATATTGGACAGCAGAGCTCTCTGCATAGATGCCTGGAAAGCCCAGCCTCGGTTCCCATGGAAACTGAGCAACGTGGCACGTCCGATCTGTTGGCTCTGGGCCAAAGTGCCAAGGGGGCTGAATTGACAGGGGGTCTCATGCTGACGGTTCTTAATGCTTGTCTGTGTCCAGATAGAACTTAGAATGTGGCTTAGGCTCAGGGTCCATGGAGGATTCTCCTACCCTGAGGGTTTGACCCAACTCCTAAGAGCAAGCTTTCCTTCTGGGGACAGCAGGAGTTCTGTTGTGTGGCTCAAGGACCTTATGTTGGACCAAATGTCGGTATTTCAGAAGAGGCCTCTGGAGACGGATGTCTGAATACCTAAGCTATGGTTCCGATAATGTCTTAGGGGCATGATAGGTTCCATTTCATCACTCAGTACAATTGACCTGGAAGTCTGCTTAGAGGTAGGTGCCTAGGGTGTGTCAGAATGCGCATTTCTGTGCAGGGTCAACCTACGAAAGTGGAGTGGGCTCTGGGGCCTTGAGGGTTTCTCCTAATGAAGAGAGTTTGGGCAAATGTGATGGGTAGAGTTTCATTCAGGAGGGCAGGCCCAGTCCTGCATTGTGGCTCCAGGAGCCCCATTCCAAGAGGGCATGTGGGCCAGGGCTTTGGGGACAGAAGTCTGCAAATACATGCTCGGCTTAGGGTTCCGGGTAAGGTGATGGCAGGCCCGATCTGCAGAACCTGAGGGCAGTTCCTTGGGATTTTAAATTCGGGTGCCTCGGAGGGAGTAGCACAGGCTTTTATGTGTGGATTGGGCATCTATGATAGCCACGGAATATAGGGGTGGCCTCATGGGGCCATGGGAGACTCTTCCTCTCTTGGGATTCTGCCCAGCTCCCAAGAACTTGGTGTGTTTCTGGGGGAAGGAAGAGTGCTGTTTTCCGTCTCAGGGGTCCTGCCATAAACGGGATTCCAGAGTCAGAGTCTGTGTCCGGGCAACTGCAGAACCCCACCAAGTGTTGGCATTTGGGATTGGGGCATGGCAGGTCTGCTATGTATGCATGATCCTTGTCCAGCTACTGAGGGTGATTTTTGAAAGCAGGCTCCAGTTGAGGGTCACAATGCTACTTTGTGCCCAGGGTAACCCTCATAAGTGGGCGTGGTCTCAGGGACCATGAAGCTAGCTTCCACACTGAGTGTTGTACACCCGTCCCAACAGCCAGGTGTCCTACCATGGGGAAGGAGGAGTACTCTTTTTTGCTTCAGGTTCCTGAATAGTCAGGGAATTTCAGCTTAGGTCTGGGGACAGTTGCCTGAATACCCAGGTTGGGTAGACATGATGGCCTCGGGCCATGCCCAGTCCCACCTGCAGGATATGAGGCCCGCTATTGTGTAGGCTGACATGAGTTCGGGGCTCGTGCTATGTCAGACAGAGCATTATTGCACAGGGCAGCCTACAACATTGGGGTGCCTTCGAGGACCGTGCCTCTGGGGACGGATGTCTGAATACCTAAGCTATGGTTCCGATGAGGTCTTAGGGGCATGTTAGATTGCATCTTCTCACTCAGTACAATTGACCTGGATGTCTGCCTTGAGATAGGTGCCCAGGGTGTGTCAAACTGTGCATTTATGTCCAGAGTGACCTACGAAAGTGGGGTGGGGTCTGGGGCCTTGCAGGTTTCTCCAAATCTGGAGGGTTTGGGCAAATGTAACGGGTAGAGTTTCATTCGGGAGGGCAGGCCCAGTCCTGCAGTTTGGCTCCAGGGACCCCATTCCTGGAGGGCATGTGAACCAGGACTTTGGGGACAGAATTCTGCGAACACAAGCTCGACTTAGGGTTAGGGGCAAGGTGATGGCAGACTCGATCTGCAGACCCTGAGGGCAGCTCCTTGGGATTTAAAATTCGGGTGCCTGGGAGGCATTAGCACAAGCTCTTATGTGTGGATTGTGCATGTAAGATGGCCATGGATTGTAGCAGTGGTCTCATGGGGCCATGTTAGACTCTTCCTCTCTTGGGATTCTGCCCGACTCCCAAGAGTTTGGTGTGTTTCTGGGGGAAGGAAGAGTGCAGTTTTCCGTCTCAGGGTTCCTGGCAAAACCGGGATTCCAGAGTCAGAATCTGGGTCCGGGCAACTGCAGAACTCCATCAAGGGTTAGCGTTTGGGACTTGGGGCATGGCCAGCCTGCTATGCGTTCTCCTTGTCCAGCTACTGAGGGGAATTTTTGAAATCAGGTTCCGACTGAGGGTCCCAATGTCATTTTGTGGCCAAGACAGTCCTTATGCATGAGCGTGGTCTCAGGGACCATGCAGCTGGATCCCACACTGAGGGTTGGACACCCATCCCAACAGCCAGGTGTCCTGCCATGGGGAAGGAGGAGAACTCTTTTGTGCTTCTGGTTCCTGCATGGGCAGGCATTTCAGCTAAGGTCTGGGGACAGATGGCTGAATACCCAGGTTGGGTAGACATGATGGCCTCAGGCCACGGCTGGACCCACCTGCAGGATATGGGGCCCACTACCGGGTTGGCTGACAGGAGGTTGGGGCTCGTGCTGTGTCAGACAGAGCATTAGTGCATGGGGCATCCTATAACATTGGGGTGCCTTCGAGGACCGTGCAGGTGGATGCTCAGGTGGGGTATCTGGGCAGACCCATAGGGCCCTTCTTCTTTCTGGAGGGAGGGAATAAGGCTGCATTGTGGCTCCAGAATTCCCATTCCAGAGGGCTTGCGGGCCAGGAGTGTGAGGAAGGAAGTCTGACAACACAAGCTTGGTTCAGTTCAGTGCTGAAAGCGTGGCACTTCCAATGTGCAATTGCTGTTTCTAGGTCTCCAGCACCTGAGGAAAGGCTAGTGTCTATGTCAGATCACGCTGGGGTTCTGTCCTTGATGCCTGAGTCATGGAGGGGTGGCCTCATGAGGCCATGGAGATTTTCCCACGCTGGGGCTTGTGAGCTGCTCCAAAGAGCGAGGTGTCCTTATGCGGGACAGGGGGAGTCCAATTAGATGACTCCAGGGTTCCCCATATGGAAAGATTGGACAGCAGAGCTCTCTGCATAATGCCTGGAAATCCAACCTGAGTTCCCATGGAAACCGAGGAACATGGCAGGTCCAATCTGCTGGCTCTGGCCGAAGTGCCAAGGGGGCTGAATTGACAGGGGGTCTCATGCTGACGGTTCTTAATTCTTGTCTGTGTCCAGGGAGACCTTAGAATGTGGCAGAGGCTCAGGGGCCATGGAGGATTCTCCTACCCTGAGGGTGTGACCTAGCTCCCAATAGCAAGCTTTCTTTCTGGGGACAGGAGGGGTTCTGTTGTGTGGCTCAAGGACCTTATGTTGGACCAAATGTCGGTATTCCAGAAGAGGCCTCTGGAGACGGATGTCTGAATACCTAAGCTATGGTTCCGATGAGGTCCTGGGTGTATGTCAGGTTCCATCTCACTCAGGACAATTGACCTGGATGTCTGCTTGGAGGTAGATGCGTAGGGTGTGTAAGACTGTGCATTTCTGTGCAGGGTCAACCTACAAAAGCGGGGTGGGGTCTGGGGCCTTGTGGGTTTCTCCTAATGCGAAGAGTTTGGGCAAATGTGAGGGGTAGAGTTTCATTTGGGAGGGCAGGCCCAATCCTGCATTGTGGCTCCAGGAGCCCCATTCCTGGAGGGCATCTGGGCCAGCTCTTTAGGGACAAATGTCTGTAAACACATGCTCGGCTTAGGGTTAGGGTTAGGTGATGGCAGGCCTGATCTGCAGAACATGAGGGCAGTTCCTTGGGATTTAAAATTCGGGTGCCTGGGAGGTGGTAGCACAGGCTCTTATGTTTGGATTGTGCGTCTATTATGGCCACGGAATATGGGGGTGGCCTCATGGGGCCATGGGAGACTTTTCCTCTCTTGGGATTCTGCCCGGCTCCCTAGAGTTTGGTGTGTTTCTGGGGGAAGGAAGAGTGCTGTTTTCCGTATCAGTGGTCCCGCCATAACCAGGATTCCAGAGTCGGAGTCTGGGTCCGGGAGACTAGGAAACTCACCAAGGATTAACATTTGGGATTCGGGGCATGGCAGGCCTGCTATGCGTGCTACTTGTCCAGCTACTGAGGGTTTTTTTTTTTTTTTTTTAAGATTTTGTTTATTCATTTGACAGACAGGGATCACAGTTAGGCATAGAGGCAGGTAGAGAGAGAGAGGAGGAAGCAGGCACTCTGCCGCGAAGATAGCCATATGCGGGGTTCGATCCCAGAACCTTCGGATCAGTACCTGAGCCGAAGGCAGAAGTTTTAACACACTGAGACACCCAGGCACCCCTGAGGGGGATTTTTGAAGGCAGGTTCCGGCTGAGGGTCACACTGCCAGTTTGTGCCCAGGGCAGCCCTCTTGAGTGGGTGTGGTCTCATGGACCATGCAGCTGGCTCCCACACTGAGTGTTGTAAACCCGTCCCAACAGCCAAGTGTCCTACCATGGGGAAGTGGAGTACTTTATTGTGCTTTAGGTTCCTGCATGGGCATGGATTTCAGCCAAGGTCTGCGGACAGATGCCTGAATACACAGGTTGGGTGGACATGATGGCCTTTGGCCAAGGTCAGTCCTACCTGCAGGACATGGGGCACGCTATCGGGTTGACTGACAGGAGGTCGAGGCTCGTGGTGTGTCAGACAGAGCATTAGTGCACAGGGTGGCCTATAACATTGGGGTGCTTTGAGGACCACACACGTTGATGCTCAAGTGGGATATTGGGGCAGACCCATAGTGCCCTTCTTCATTCTGGGCGAAGGGAAGACGGCTGCTTAGTGCCTCCAGATTTCCCATTCTGGAGGATTTGCAGGCCAGTAGTGTGAGAAAGGAAATTTGACAACACAAGCTAGGTTTAGTTCAGTGCTGAAATCGTGGCAGTTCCAAGGTGCAATGGCTGATTCTAGGTCTCCAGCCCCTGAGGAAGGGCGAGTTTCAATGTCATATCACTACGGAGTTGTGTCCATGATGCCCGAGTCATGGAAGGGTGGCCTCATGAGGCCATGGAGATTTTCCCACGCTGGGGCTTGTGAGCTGCTCCAAAGAGTGAGGTGTCCTTCTCCGGGCCAGGGGGAGTCTTGTTAGATGGCTCCAGGGTCCCCCATCTGGAAAGATTGGGCAGCAGAGCTCTCTGTATAGATGCCTAGAAAGCCCAGCCTCGTTCCCATGGAAATTGAGGAACATGGCAAGTCCGATCTGCTGGCTCTAGGCTGAAGTGCCAAGGGGGCTGAATTGACAGGGGGTCTCCTGCTGATGGTGCTTAATGCTTGTCTGTGTCCAGAGAGACCTTAGAATGTGGTGGAGGCTCAGGGGCTTTGGAGGATTCTCCTACCCTGAGAGTTTGACCCAGCTGCCAAGAGCAAGCTTTCCTTCTGGGGACAGCAGGGGTTCTGTTGTGTGGCTCAAGGACCTTATGTTGGACCAAATGTCGGTATTCCAGAAGAGGCCTCTGGAGAGGGATGGATGAATACCTAAGCTATGGTTCCGATGAGGTCTTTGGGGCATTTCAGGTTTAATCTTTTCACTCAAGACAATTGACCTGGATGTCTTCCTGGAGTTAGGTGCCTAGGATTTGTCAGACTGTGCATTTCTGTCCGGAGCAACCTAAGAAAGTGGGGTGGGGTCTGGCACCTAGTGGGTTTCTCCTAATCTGGAGGGTTTGGGCAAATGTAAGGGGTAGAGTTTCATTCAGGAGGGCAGGCCCAGTCCTGCAGTGTGCCTCCAAGGTCCCCCTTCCTGGAGGGCATGTGGGCCAGGGCTTTGGGGACAGAAATCTGCAAGCACAAGCTTGGCTTAGGGTTAGGGGCAAGGTGATGGCAGGCCCGTTCTGTAGACCCTGAGGGCAGCTCCTTGTGATTTAAAATTCGGGTGCCTGGGAGGTGGTAGCACAGGCTCTTTTGTGTGGATTGTGCGTGTAAGATGGCCACAGAATGTAGGGGTGGCCTCATGGGGCCATGGGAGACTCTTCCTCTCTTGGGATTCTGCCCGGCTCCCAAGAGTTTGGTTTGTTTCTGCCTGAAGGAAGAGTGCTGTTTTCCATCTCAGCGGTCCCGCCAAAACTGGGATTCCAAAGTCGTAGTATGGGTCTGGGCGACTGCAGAACTCCATCAAGGGTTAGCACTTGGGACTTGGGGCATGGCAAGCCTGCTATGTATGCGTGCTCCTTGTCCAGCTACTAAGGGGGATTTTTGAAAGTGGGCCCTGCTGAGGGACTCAATGGCAGTTTGTGCCCAGAGCAGCCCTCATGAGTGGGCGTGGTCCCATGGACCAGGCAGCTGGCTCCCACACTGAGGGTTGGACACCTGTCCCAACAGCCAGGTGTCCTGCCATGGGGAAGGAGGAGTACTCTTTTGTGCTTCAGGTTCCTGCATGGGCACGGATTTCAGCTAAGGTCTGGGGACAGATGGCTTAATACCCAGTTTGGGTAGACATGATGGCCTTGGGCCATGGCCGGTCCCACCTGCAGGATATGGGGCCCGCTACCGGGTTGGCTGACAGGAGGTCGTGGCTCGTGCTGTGTCAGACAGAGCATTAGTGCACAAGGTGGCCTACACTACATTGGGGTGCCTTCGAGGACCGTGCAGGTGGATGCTCAGGTGGGGTATCTGGGAAGACCCATAGGGTCCTTTTTCTTTTTGGTGGGTGGGAAGACGGCTGCATTGTGGCTCCAGAATTCCCATTCTGGAGGGCTTGCGGGCCAGGAGTGTGAGGAAGGAAGTCTGACAACACAAGTTAGGTTCAGTTCAGTGCCGAGAGCGTGGCAGTTCCAAGGTGGAATGGCTGATTCTAGGTCTCCAGCCCCTGAGGAAGGGTGAGTGTCTATGTCAGAACACGCTGGAGTTGTGTCCATGATGCCTGAGTCATGGAGGGGTGGCCTCATGAGGCCATGGAGGTTTTCCCGCGCTGGGGCTTGTGAGCTGCTCGAAAGAGCGAGGAGTCCTTATGCGGGACAGGGGGAGTCCATTTAGATGGCTCCAGGGTCCCCCATATGGAAATATGGGACAGCAGAGCTCTCTGCATAGATGCCTGGAAAGCCCAGCCTCGGTTCCCATGGAAACCGAGCAACATGGGAAGTCCGATCTGCTGGCTCTGGGCTGAAGTGCCAAGGGGGCTGAATTGACAGGGGGTCTCATGCTGACAGTTCTTAATTCTTGTCTGTGTCCAGGGAGACCTTAGAATGTGGCGGAGTCTCAGGGGCAATGGAGGATTCACCTACCTTTAGGGTTTGACCCAGCTCCCAAGAGCAGGCTTTTCTTCTGGGGACAGGAGGGGTTCCGTTGTATGGCTCAAAGACCTTATGTTGAACCAAATGTCGGTATTCCAGAAGAGGCCTCTGGGGACAGATGGCTGAAAACCTAAGCTATGGTTCTGATGAGGTACTAGGGGCATGTCAGGTTCAATATTCTCACTCAGGTCAATTGACCTGGATATCTGCCTGGATTTAGGTGCCTAGGGTTTGTCAGACTGCGCATTTCTGTCCAGAGTGACCTACAAATGTGGGGTGGGGTCTGGGGCCCTGAAGGTTTCTTCTAATCCGGAGGGTTTGGGCAAATGTGATGGGTAGAGTTTCATTTGGGAGGGCAGGACCAGTCCTGAAGTGTGGCTCCAGAGGTCCCATTCCTGGAGGGAATGTGGGCCAGGGCTTTGGGGACAGAAGTCTACAAACACAAGCTGGGCTTAGTGTTGGGTGCAAGGTGATGGCAGGCCCGAACTGCCAACTCTGCGGGCAGCTCCTTGGGATTTAAACCTTGGGTTCCTGGGAGGCGATAGCACAGGCTCTTATGTGTGGATTGTGCGTCTATTATGGCCACAGAATATAGGCGTGGCCTCATGGGGTCATGGGAGACTCTTCCTCTCGTGGGATACTGCCCAGCTCCCAAGAACTTGGTGTGTTTCTGGGGGAAGGAAGAGTGCTGTTTTCCATCTCAAGGGTGCCGCCACAACCGGGATTACAAAGTCAGAATATGGGTCCAGGCAACTGCAGAACCCCAAGGGTTAGAATTTTGGACTTGGGGCATGGTAAGCCTTCTATGTATGCATCCTCCTTGTCTAGTTACTAAGGGGGATTTTTGAAAGTGGGCTCTGGCTGAGGGTCACAATTCCAGTTTGTGCCTAGGGCAGCCCTCATGAGTGGGCGTGGTCTCATAGACCATGCAGCTGGCTCCCACACTGCGGTTTGGACACCTGTCCCAAGAGCCAGGAGCCCTGCCATGGGGAAGGAGGAGAACTCTTTTGTGCTTCAGGTTCCTGCATGGGCAGGAATTTCAGCTAAGATCTGGGGACAGATGCCTGAATACCAGGTTGGGTAGACATAATGGCCTCAGGACTTGTCTGGTCCCACCTGTAGGATATGGGGCCCGCTATCAGGTTGGCTGACAGGAGGTCAGGGCTCGTGTTTTGTCAGACAGAGCATTAGTGCACAGAGCGGCCAATAACATTGGGGTGCCTTTAGGGACTGTGCAGGTGGATGCTCAGGTTGTGTTCTGGCCAGGCCATAGGACAGGGCCTTTCTTCTTTCTGGGTGGAGGGAAGACGGCTGCGTTGGGGCTCCAGAATTACCATTATGGAGGACTTCTGAGCGAGGAGTGTGAGGAAGGTAGTCTGACAACACAAGGTAGGTTCAGTTCAATGCTGAGAGCATGGCAGTTTCAAGGTACAACGGCTGATTCTAGGTCTCCAGGCCCTGAGGAAGGGCGAGTGTCAATGTCAGATCATGCTGGAGTTGTGTCCATGATTCCCGAGTCATGGAGGGGTGGCCTCATGAGGCCATGGAGATTTTCCCACGCTGGAGCTTGTGAGCTGCTCCAAAGTGTGAGGTGTCCTGCAGGACAGGGGGAGTCCAATTAGATTGGTCCAGGGTCCCCCATCTGGAAAGATGGGACAGCAGAGCTCTCTGCATAGATGCCTGGAAAGCCCAGCCTGGGTTCCCATGGAAACCGAGGAACATGGCAGGTCTGATCTGCTGGTTCAGGGCCGAAGTGCCAAGGGGGCTGAATTGACAGGGGGCTTCATGCTGACGGTTCTTAATGCTTGTCTGTGTCCAGGGAGACCTTAGAATGTGGCGGAATCTCAGGGGCCATGGAGGATTCTCCTACCCTTAGGGTTTGACCCAGCTCCCAAGAACAAGCTTTCCTTCTGGGGACAGGACGGTTTCTGTTGTGTAGCTCAAGGACCTTATGTTGGACCAAAAGTCGGTATTCCAGAAGAGGCCTCTGGGTACGGATGGCTGAAAAAGTAAGCTATGGTTCTGATGAGGTTCTTGGGGCATGTCAGGTTCCATCTTCCCACTCAGGACAATTGACTTGTATGTCTGCCTTGATTTAGGTGCCTAGGGTGTGTCAGACTGCGCATTTCTGTCCAGAGCGACCATGAAAGTGGGGTGGGCTCTGGGGCCTTGCGGGTTTCTCCTAATCTGGAGGGTTTGGGCAAATGTGACAGGTAGAGTTTCATTTGGAAGGGCAGGCCCAGTCCTGCAGTGTGGCTCCAGGGGCCCCCATTCTTGAAGGCCTGTGGGCCAGGGCTTTGGGGACAGAAGTCTGGAAACACAAGCTTGGCTTATGGTTACAGACAAGGTGATGGCATGCCCGATCTGCAGACCCTGAGGGCAGCTCCTTGGAATTTAAAATTCGGGTGCCTGGGAGGCGGTAGCACAGGCTCTTATGTGTGGAATATGCACTTAAGATGGCCATGAAATGAGGGGTGTCCTTATGGGGCAGTGGGTGTCTCTTCATCTCTTAGTAATCTGCCAGTCTCTCAATAGTATGGTGTGTTTCTGGGGGAAGGAATAGTGCTGTTTTCTGTCTCATGGGTCCCTCCAAATCCGGTATTCCAGATTCGGAGTATGGGTCCAGGCAACTGCAGAACCCCACCAAGGGTTAGCATTTGGGACTTGGGGCATGGCAGGCCTGCTATGTGTGCTCCTTGTCTATCTACTGAGGGGAATTTTTGAAAGCAGTCTCCTGCTGAGGGTCACAATGCCAGTTTGTGCCCATGGCAGCCCTCATGAGTGGGCGTGGTCTCATGGACCATGCAGCTGGCTCCCACACTGAGGGTTGGACACCCATCCTAACAGCCAGGTGTCCTGCCATGGGGAAGGAGGAGTACTCTTTTGTGCTTCAGGTTCCTGCATGGGCAGGGATTTCAGCTAAGGTCTGTGGACAGATGCCTGAATACCCAGGTTGGGTAGACATGATGATCTCGGGCCACGGCCATTCCTACCTGCAGGACATGGGGCACGCTATCGGGTTGGCTGACAGGAGGTCGGGGCTCGTGCTGTGTCAGACAGAGCATAAGTGCACATGGCGTCCTATAACTTTGGGGTGCCTTCGGGGACTGTGCAGTTGGATGCTCAGTTTGGGTATCTGAGCAGATCCATAGGGCCTTTCTTCTTTCTGGGGGGAGGGAAGACGGCTGCATTGGGACTCCAGAATTCCTCTTGTGGAGGGCTTGTGGGCAAGGGGTGTGAGGAAGGAAGTCTGACAACACAAGCTAGGTTCAGTTCAGTGCTGACAGCGTGGCAGTTCCAAGGTGCAACGGCTGATTCTAGGTCTCCAGCCCCTGAGGAAGGGCGAGTGTCAATGTCAGAACACACTGGAGTTGTGTCCATTACGTCCGATTCATGGAGGGGTGGCCTCATGAGGCCATGGAGATTTTCCCACGCTGAGGCTTGTGAGCTGCTCCAAAGAGCGAGGTGTCCTTCTGCAGGACAGGGGAAGTCCAGTAAGATGGCTCTAGGGTCCCCCATCTTGACAGCAGACAGCAGATTGTACAGCAGAGCTCTCTGCATTGATGCCTGGAAAGCTGAGCCTGGGTTCCCATGGAAACCGAGGAACATGGCTGGTCCGACCTGCTGACTGTGGGCCAAAGTGCCAAGGGGGCTGAATAGACAGGGGGTCTCATGCTGACAGTCCTTAATGCTTGTCTGTGTCCAGGGAAACCTTAGAATGTGGTATAGGCTCAGGGGTCATGGAGGATTCTCCTACCCTGAGGGTATGACCCAGCACCCAAGAGCAAGCTTTCCTTCTGCAGACAGGAGGGGTTCTGTTGTGTGACTCAAGGACCATATGTTGGACCAAATGTCTGAATTCCAGACGAGGCCTCTGGGGACGGATAGCTGAAAACCTAAGCTATGGTTCTGATGAGGTCCTAGGGACATATCAGGTTCCATCTTCTCACTCAAGACAATTAACCTGGTTGTCTGCCTGGAGGTAGGTGCCTATAGTGTTTCAGACTGTGCATTTCAGTTCAGGGTCTACCTACAAAAGTTGGGTGGGCTCTGGGGCCTTGCAGGTTTCTCCTAATCCGGAGGGTTTTGGCAAATGTGACGGGTAGAATTTCATTCGGGAGGGGAGGCCCAGACCTGCAGTGTGGCTCCAGAGGTCCCATTCCTGGAGGGCAGGTGGGCCAGGGCTTTGGGGACAGAAGTCTGCAAACACAAGCTCGGCTTAGGTTTAAGGGCAAGGTGATGGCAGGCCTGATCTGCAGACCCTGAGGGCACCTCCTTGGGTTTTAAAATTCGGGTGCCTGGGAGGCGGTAGCACAAGCTCTTGTGTGTGGACTGTGAGTCTAAAATGGCCATGGAATGTAGGGGTGGTCTCATGGGGCCATGGGAGATTCTTCCTCTCTTGGGATTCTGCCCGGCTCCCTAGAGTTTGGTGTGTTTCTGGGGGAAGGAAGAGTGCTTTTTTTCCGTCTCAGGAGTCCCGCCATAACCTGGATTCCAGACTCACAGTCTGGGTCCGGGCAACTAGGAACCACAACAAGGTTTAGCATTTGGGACTTGGGGCATGGCAGGCCTGCTATGCATGCTCCTTGTCCAGCTACTGAGGGGGATTTTTGAAAGCGGGCTCTGGCTGTGGGTCAGAATGCCAGTTTGTGCCCAGGGCAGCCCTCATGGGTGGGCGTGGTCTCATGGACCATGCAGCTGGCTCCCACACTGAGGGTTGGACACCCTTCCCAACAGCCAGGTGTCCTGCCATGGGGAAGGAGGAGAACTCTTTTGTTCTTCTGGTTCCTGCATGGGCAGGGATTTCAGCTAAGGTCTGTGGACAGATGCATGAATAACAGGGTTGGGTAGACATGATGGCCTCGGGCCTTGGCTGGTCCAACCTCCAGGATATGGGGTCCGCTATTGGGCTGGCTGACAGGAGGTCAGGGCTCCTGCTGTGTCAGACAGAGCATTAGTGCACAGGGCGGCCTATAACATTGGGGTGCCTTCGAAGACCGTGCATGTGGATGCTCAGGTGGGGTATCTGGGCAGACCCATAGGGCCCTTCTTTCTGGGTGGAGGGAAGAAGGCTGCATTGTGGCTTCATAATTCCCATTCTGGAGGGCTTACGGGCCAGGAGTGTGAGGAAGGAAGTCTGACATCACAAGCTAGGTTCAGTTCAGTGCTGAGAGCGTGTTTTTTTCCAGGTGCAATGGCTGATTCTAGGTCTCCAGCACCTGATGAAGGGCAAATGTCAATATCAGATCACGCGGGAGTTCTGTCCATGATGCCTGAGTCATAGAGGGGTGGCCTCATGTGGCCATGAAGATTTTCCCACGCTGGGGCTTGTGAGCTGTTCCAAAGAGCGAGGTGTCCTTCTGTGGGACATGGGGAGTCCAGTTAGATGGCGCCAGGGTCCCCATATGGAAAGATGGGACAGCAGAGCTCTCTGCATAGATTCCTAGAAAGCCCAGCCTGGGTTCCATGGAAACCGAGGAACATGGCAGGTCCAATCTGCTGGCTCTGGGCCGAAGTGCCAAGGGGGCTGAATTGACAGGGGGTCTCATGCTGATGCTTCTTAATGCTTGTCTGTGTCCAGGGAGACCTTAGAATGTGGCGGAGGCTCAGGGGACATGGAGGATTCTCCTACCCTGAGGGTGTGACCTAGCTCCCAACAGCAAGCTTTCCTTCTGGGGACAGGAGGGGTTCTGTTGTGTGGCTCAAGGACCATATGTTGGACCAAATGTCGGTATTCCAGAAGAGGTCTCAGTGGACAGATGGCTGCAAAGCTAAGCTATGGTTCTGATGGGGTCCAAGGGGCATGTCAGGTTCTATCTTCTCACTCAGGACAATTGACCTGGATGTCTGCCTGGAAGTAGGTTCCTAGGGTATGTCAGATTGCCCATTTCTGTCCAGAGTGGCCTACAAATTATGGGTGGGCTCTGGGGCCTTGTGTGTTTCTCCTCATCCCCAGGGTTTTGGCAAATGTGACAGGTAGAGTTTCATTCAGGAGGGCAGGCCCAGTCCTGCAGTGTGGCTCCAGGGGCCCCATTCCTGGAGGGCATGTGGGCCAGGGCTTTGGGGACAGAAGTCTGCAAATACAAGCTCGGCTTAGGGTTGGGGCAAGGTGATGGCAGGCCCGATCTGCAGACCCTGAGGGCAGCTCCTTGGGATTTAAATTCGGGTGCCTGGGAGGCGGTAGCACAAGCTCTTACATGTGGATTGTGTGCCTAAGATGGCCACGGAATGTAGGGGTGGCCTCATGGGGCCATGGGAGACTTCCTCTGTTGGGATTCTGCCAGGGTCCCAAGAGTTTGGTGTGTTTCTGGGGGAAGGAAGAGTGCTGTTTTCCGCCTCAGTGGTCCCGCCTAAACCGGGATTCCAGAGTCGGAGTCTGGGTCCTGGCGACTGCAGAACCCCACCAAGGGTTAGCATTTAGGACTTGGGGCATGGCAGGCCTGCTATGCGTGCTCCTTGTCCAGCTACTGAGGGGGATTTGAAAGTGGGCTCTGGCTGAGGGTCACAATGCCAGTTTGTGTCCATGGCAGCCCTCATGAGTGGGCGTGGTCTCATGGACCATGCAGCTGACTCCCACACTGAGTGTTGGACACCCATCCCAACAGCCAGGTGTCCTGCCATGGGGAAGGAGGAGAACTCTTTTGTGCTTCAGGTTCCTGCATGGGCAGAGATTTCAGCTAAGGTCTGTGGACAGGTGCCTAAATACCCAGGTTGGGTAGACATGATGACCTCTGGCCAGGGCCGGCCCCACTTGCAGGATATGGGGCCCGCTAATGGGTTGGCTGACAGGAGGTCGGGGCTCGTGCTTTGTTAGACAGAGCATTAGTGCACAGGGCGGCCTATAACATTGGGGTGCATTCGAGGACCGTGCAAGTGTATGCTCAGTAGGGGAGTCTTGGCAGACCCATAAGGAACTTCTTCTTTCTGGGGTTCGGGAAGAAGGCTTCGTTTTGGCTCCAGAATTCCCATTCTGGTGGGCTTGTGGGGCAGGAGTGTGAGGAAGGAAGTCTGACAACACAAGCTAGGTTCAGTTCAGTGCTGAGAGTGTGGCAGTTCCAAGGTGCAACGGCTAATTCTACATATTCAGGCCCTGAGGAAGGGCGAGTGTCAATGTCAGATCATGCTGGAGTTGTGTCCATGATTCCTGAGTCATGGAGGGGTGGCCTCATGAGGCCATGGAGATTTTCCCACGCTGGGGCTTGTGAGCTGCTCCAAAGAGCGAGGTTTCCTTCTGCGGGACAGGAGGAGTACAGTTAGATGGCACCAGGGTCCCCCATATGGAAATATTGGACAGCAGAGCTCTCTGCATAGATGCCTGGAAAGCCCAGTCTAGGTTTCCATGGAACCCGAGGAACATGACAGGTCCGATCTCCTGGTTCTTGGCCGAAGTGCTAAGGGGGTAAATTGACAGGGGATCTAATGCTGATGGTTCTTAATTCTTGTCTGTGTCTAGGGAGACCTTAGAATGTGTCAGACGCTCATGGGCCATCGAGGATTCTCCTACCCTGAGGGTTTTACCCAGCTCCCAAGAGCAAACTTTCCTTCTGGGGAAAGGAGGGGTTCTGTTGTGTGGCTCAAGGATGTTATGTTGGACCAAATGTCGGTATTCCAGAAGAGGCCTCTGGGGACAGATGGCTGAAAACCTAAGCTATGGGTCTTATGGGTCCTAGGGGCATGTCAGGTTCAATCTTCTCACTCAGGACAATTGACCTGGTTGTCTGCCTGGAGGTTGGTCCCTAGGGTATGTCAGACTGTGCATTTCTTTCCAGAGCGACCTACGAAATTTGGTTGGGCTCTATGGCCTTGCCGATTTCTCCTAATTTGAAGGGTTTGGGCAATTGTGACAGGTAGAGTTTTTCGGGAGGGCAGACCCTGTCCTACTGTGTGCCTCCAGTGGCCCCATTCTTGGAGGGCAATTCAATCAGGAATTTAGGGACAGAAGCTTCCAAACACAAGCTCAGCTTAGGGTTAGGGGCAAGGTGATGACAGGCTGGATCTGCAGACCTGAGTGCAGCTCTTTGGGATTTAAAATTCGGGTGCCTGGGAGGCGGTAGCACAGACTCTTATGTGTGGATTGTGCGCCTATGATGGCCATGGAATGTAGGGATGGCCTCATGGGGCCATGGGAGACTCTTACTCTCTTCAGATTCTTCCTGGCTCCCAAGAGTTTAGTGTGTTTCTGAGGGAAGGAAGAGTGCTGTTTTCCATCTGAGGGGTCCTGCCATAACCGGGATTCCAGAGATGGCTTGTTCGTCCTTGCACCTGGAGAACCTCACCGAGGGTTTGGATTTGTTCCTAGGGGCATATCATGCCCTCTATACAGGGCATATCATGCCCTCTATACTCCTAGACCAGGTCCTGAGGGGGCTTCTTTGAATGTAAGCTCAGGCTGAGTTTCATAATGCCAGTTTGTGAACTGGGCGGCCCTCATGTGTGGGCGTGTTCTCATCGGCCTTGAAGCTGGATCACACTATGAGGCTTGTCCACCCATCCCAACAACCAGTTTTCCTACCATGGGAAAGGAGGAGTGCTCTTTTGTGCTTCAGGGTCCTCCATAGGCAGGGATTTTAGCTAAGGTCTGGGGACAGATGAGTGAATACCCAGGTTGGGTAGTCATAACGGCCTCGGCCACAACCCTTCCCACCTGCAGTCCCAGATGCCCACTATCGGCTTGGCTGACAGGAGGTCGGTGCTCACGTTGTATCCGACAGAGCATTAGTGCCCAGGGAACTCTATGACATTGTGGTGCCATCAAGGGCCATGCATGTGGATCCTGATGTGGAGTATCTGGGCAGATGCATAGGGCAATTCTTCTTTCTGATGGAGGGAAAAAGCCTGCACTGTGGCTCCAGAATTCCCATTTTGTAGGGCTTGCTGGATGAGGAGTGTGAGTACAGAAGTCTGACAACACAAGCTAGATTCAGTTCAGTGCCGAGAGAATGGCAGTTCCAACATGCAACGGCTGATTCTAGATCTCCAGCTCCTCAGTCAGGGCAAGTGTCAGATATCCGCTTACTCTGGAGTTTTTGTTCATGATAGGCAAATTATGGAGGGGTGGCCTCATAAGGTTATGGAAGTTTTCCCCACACTGGTGATTGTGAGCTTCTCCAAACAGCAAGGTGTCCTTCTGTGGGAAAGCGAGAGTCGGATGATATTACTCCAGGCTCCCCCATATGGAAAGATTGGATAGCAGAGCTCTCTGCATTGAATTCCCAACTTGCATTGCCATTGCAGCCGAGAATCATGGCAGGTTCAATCTGCCAGTTTTCCTACCATGGGGAAGGAGAACGCTTTTGTGATTCAGGTTCCCCCATAGGCAGGGATTTGAGCTAAGGTCTGGGGAAAGTTCCCTGAATACCCAGGTTGGGTAGAGATGATGGCCTCAGGCCATGGCAGGTCCCACCTGCAGGATATGTGTGCTGCAATCTGGGTGGCTGACAGGAGGTCAGGGCTCAGGCTGTGTCAGACCAAGCATTAGTGCACAGGTTGGCCTAGGATATTTGGGTGCCTTCGAGGGCCGTGCAGGTGGATCCTCATGTGGGGTTTCTGGGCCAACCCATAGGGCACGTCCTCCTTCTGGTGGGTAGGCAGAAGACTGCACTGTGGCTCCAGCATTCCCAAGAGGGCTTGTGGGCCTGGAGCGTGAGGATGGAAGTCTGAAAACACAAGCTATGGTTACGTTCAGTGCTGAGCGCATGGCATTTCCAATGTGCAGTGACTGATTCTAGATGTCCAGCATCTAAGTAAAGGCGAGTGTCAGATGTCTGCTCATGCTGGAGTTTGTGTTCATGATAGACAAATTACGGAGGGTGGCCGCATAAGGCTATGGAAGTTTTTCCCACGCTGGGGCTTGTGAGATGCTCCAAACAGCAAGGTTTCCTTCTGCAGGACAGGGGGAGTCCGGTTAGATGGCTCCAAGGTCCCCCATATGGAAAGATTGCATAGCAGAGTTCTCCGCATGGATGCCTGGAAAGCCCACCTCACGTTACCATTGCAGCAGGGAACGTGGCAAGTCCAATCTGCTGGCTCCGGGCCAAAATGCCCAGTGATATGAGTTGACATAGGGTCTCATGCTGATGGGTCACAATGCTGGTTTGTGTCCAGAGAGACCACAGAATTTGGCTGTGGCTCAGGGGCCATGCAGGATTCTCCTACACTGAGGGTATGGCACAGCTCCCCAGAGCAAGTTTTCCTACTGGGGATAGGAGCGGTTCTGTTGTGTGGCTCAGGGACCATGTGTTGCACCATATGTTGGTATTCCAGAAAAGCCTCTAAAACAGATGCCTCAAAACCCAAGCTAAGGTTCCAATGAGTTCCTAGGGGCATGTCAGGTTCATCCTTATACCTCAGGGCCTTAGACCTCGGTTTTTGACTTGGGGTAGGGCCCCTGAGCCAATGACACATTCCTTGGTCTCCATGGACACAAACACATAATATGACCCATCCCCATGAGATTCCATTTCAACTCAACCCCCTGGGTAGATCACCCCAGAGCCAGGAGTTCGAACATGCCTTTTTGTTAGGAGCCAATGGGAATGCGAGGTAGGGTGTCCAGGTATCCATCCTTAGAATTCTGTTCTTGACTCTTTACCATTGGGGCGTCCTGGAGCCATCCAACAGGACATGACTGCCCCACAGAAGGAAACCTTGCAGTGTAGAGCAGCTCATAACCTCCAGCGTGAGTAAACCTCCATAGCCTCATGAGGCACCCCCTTCATTAAGGGGAAATCATAGACACCAACTCCAGCCTGTGCCAACGTCTGATACTCACCCTGACTTCAGATGCAGGAAATCTCCATTCAGCCTATGCAGAGTGGGCCTGCCATGCCCTCGGCTCCAAACCTAAACCTAGCTTGTGTTTTCAGACTTTCCTCCTCACACTCCAGGCCCACAAGCCCTCAAAATTGGGAATTAGGGAGCCACAACGCAGCACTCTACCTGCCCACTGGAAGGAAAAAAGTGCCCTGTGGGGCTGTACAGAAATCCCAGATGAGGTTCAACCTACATGGCCCTAGACCGCACCCCAATTTCATAAGCTGCTCTGTGCACTAATGCTCTGTCTGACACAGCCTCAGCCCAGAACTTCTGACAGTCACCCAGGTAGCTGGCCGCATACCCAACACTTCAGACCCGCCATGGCATAAGGCCATCATCTCTTCCCAACTGGGGTTTTCAGGCATCTGAACCTAGACCTTATCTCCAATCGCTGCACAGGGGGGAACTTTATGCACAAATCAGAATTCCTCCTTCCCCATGGCAAGAAACTTGCTGTTGACAGGGTGCCCAACCTTCAGGGTAGGAGAAATATGCATGGCCCATGAGGCCACGCTCATGCTTGAAGGCTGCTTTGGGCACAAACAGGCATTGTAACCCTCAGCGTGAGCCCCGTTTTCAAATAAGGCCTCAGTGGCTGGACCAAGAGCCCGCATATGGGACTTGCCATGCCCCTCAGCCCCAATCCTAACCAGAGTTGGGTATTCCAGTCGCCCTTTCCCAGGATTCTGCTCTGGAATCCCTCATTTTGAGGGACACCTGAGGCAGAAAACAGGACTCCTTCCTTCCCACAAAATGACCCTGAACTCTTGGGGGATGCACCAAATCCCCAGAGAGGGAGACTCGTCCATGGCCCATGAGGCCACCCCTCCATTCCATGGCCAACCTTGACACAAATCCAGAGACAAAAGCCCAAGCGACAGCCTCAAACTCGCCCTTCTTTCATATCCTGAGGAGCTCTCCTCACTGTCTGTAGATCAGGCCTGCCATACCCTTGGCCCCAAACCTAAGGCTAGATTGTGTTTTCAGACATCTTTCCCCACAGCCCTGCCACACACACGCTCTGGGCTGGGGCTTCTGGAGCCATACCGCAGGACTGTGCCTGCCCAATCCAAGGAAACTCTGCCCATTCCATTGGCCACAACCCCACAGATTAGGAGAAACCTCCAAGGTCCCCAAGGCCATCCCAATAGTGTAGGCCACCCTGGACAAACGGACATTCTGACACAAGCTGAGAAAATACCTCCACTCAGACACGCAAACAGATGTCCCCAGAGACAGAAGAATGAACCGGACAGGCCTCTAGGCCCTCATCTGTACCCTTGCTTTGGTTTCCAGGTGTCACTCCTCAGATGCCTGGTTTCGAAGACCAGCATATGGGGATTTCCTGAGGCACTAAGCAGAACACCTCTCGTCTCCACATGGGAAGCTTCCTGGTTGGAGCTGTGTCAAACCCTTTGGGTTGGAGAATCCTGCAGATTCCCTGATCCACCACCATATTCTAAGGTCTCCATGGCCACCAACCCACATTATGACCCATCCTCAGGAGAGTCCATTTCAACTCAGCCCCCTGGGTAGCTCGCCCCAGAGCCAGCAGATCGAACCTTCCTTTTAGCTAGGAGCCAATGGGAATGCGAAGTGGGGTGTCCAGGCATCCATCATTAGAACCCTGCTCTTGAGTCTTTCCCATTGGGGCATCCTGGAGCCATCCAACAGGACGCGACTGTCCCGCAGAAGGAAACCTTGCGGTTTGGAGCACATCACAACCCCCAGCATGTGAAAAGCTCCATGGCTTCATGAGCACCCCCCACTTCATGAAGAGGCCATTATGGACACAAATTCCAGCCTAAGCCACCATCTGATACTCGCCCTGACTTCAGATGTAGGAGATCTCTATTCAGCATCTGCAGAGTGGGCCTGCCATGCCCTTGGCCCCAAACCTAACCCTAGCTTGTGTTTTCAGATTTCCCTCCTCACCCTCCTCGCCCACAAGCCCTCCAGATTGGGAATTGCAGAACCACAACACAGCACTCTGCCTGCCCAATGTAAGGGCCTACTTAATCAGAGGGAGCCTTTTTGTTATTTATGCAATAAACTTAGATTGTCCCTATGCAGTAAACTTACATTGACCCTATGCAGTAAACTTACATTGACCCTGCCACTCCCGGAGGAACTTACTTGCAAAGCCCAGATACAAGGGTAGGTCAGGTCAGGTAGAGATGTCCAATCATTGGGGCACACATATATCTACTGGGGTGAATTGTAATTCAATATGCCGCCCGTGTGTGACCTAACAGGACTGTGCAGTTTTATCTTTGTATTGTAATCTCATTGGCTACCTGTGTGTTGCCAGGCTCAAGCACATGGCCTTCACTCTATATAAACGTTAGTCTGTGAGGAAGAGAGTGGTCTCCTCTTTGCAAGAGACGGCCCTGACCGGTCAGTTTGATTCTCAATGCTTGGCATGAAATAAAGCTTTGCTTGACCTTCGCTTTGTATCCATCTCACTCCTTTGATCATGGACCCTAACACTGGGGGCTCGTCCATGATCAAACGATGAGAATTGAGCCAGCATCAGAATTTCTGGGAAAAGCCTCCAGAGGTAAGATCACGGGATCCTGTCTGTCTGGTTGCGAAGCTCCAGGGCATGGCCCACCCTGGAGAAGCTGGATGCTGCCATGCTTCCCATGGCCAGAGTGGATGTGGGCGTGAGAGTCCTCCTAGGCAATCAGGGGGTTCTAGTCCCCTGACGTTTCGGAGGGTTAGTGTCCCCCTGAGTGGTCAAAAGGGGGTTTGTGTCCCCCGCCGTTTCAGGGGGTTAGAGTTCCACTAAGAGGTCACAAGGGGGTTCTTGGTTCCCCAAGGAAGCCAGGGGGTTCGAGAGCCCCTATGCAGTGAGGGGGTTCGAGTCCCCCTAGAAAATCCCACAGATGGCAGGACCACTGGGACTGTGGTTGTCGTTGTCTTCTCTTTTTGTTGTCTATTGTATTGTTTGCTGTGATTGATGGAATGGGGCAAGCAGAGAGTAAGGGGACTCTGACTTTCATCACTCTGTTCCTCCTAATAGATGTGGGACTTCTCCCTCACTCATTTCGTGTGTTAAGGGCTATGACTGGAAACAACTGGGGTTAGTCTAACTCGAGACAGAGACTTTAAGTAATATTCCCAAGCAGCTGCCGAAACTCCCTTTCTTTCAGGGGAAGTTCCTGTCTTCTCTGGCCCGAGGTGGACTGCCTAGCCCATCCCCCTTGCTGGCAGGAAAGCATGCCCTCTGAAGTGGAGTGGGCCCAGTGGAATGGGAAATCTGTTAACAAAGAGACAGCTAAACTAATGGTTAATTGTCTGCCTCAGGGTTTTAATGGGTTATTGTTAAAGTAGCTCTCAAAGTCTTTGGTAACCTGAAATTGAGAAGGGTTGCTTGAATGACAAATGGAATTAAATTTGTTGGACATCTAGGACTTAACCAAATGGGATAAAATGCTACAGCTTTGGTTGCTGAAACTGGGTTTGTGCTTTTAAAATCTGCCGGTGAACATGTTTTGTGCTTAACTGATTCATAAATTTGCCTTATAAGAATTCTCTTGTAGAATGATTCCGCCTTAAAGAAAATTCATATGGAATGACTTTCAGGACAAATACAGGTCTTTGATATGTTGAAATCCTGGAAGTGAAATGGGTAAGAACTTACAGAAGTAAAAGCTGCATTCGGACTAAGCTAGAATTAGTAACATGGAAATAGTTGAACTGAAAGATTGTAATGTATCTCTTGATCTTTTGTCTTATTTTAAACATTAATGGTTCTGTAATGTTTGCTCTTTCAGACTAGGGTAAATTTTTCTTAAGTTATCTGTAACTTACAGAAATTTAAATGTAGTCATTTGTAAACAAATCAAGGTATTCAACTCCTTTCTCTCCTATCTGAACCCTCTGAAAACAAAAGGTCTCAGCAAGTATTCTTTCTTCCATGGCAATCAGTCATTAGCATAAGTTCAATAAGAATCTGTTCTCCTTGTAACAGGATACCATGGGAAACACTGGTTATTTTACCAAGGCTTTGTCTGGAATGTCATATTTGAAAAGACTCAGATATGACTAGACAGCTTAAAGGAACTAAGGTTGACTTTATAAAACCTGGAAGCGTAAAGCCCTTTGAAACAGTTGGCCTGATACCTTGCTTACATAGTTCCCAGCAGCCTCACCAGGTGAGTAAAGGAGGTTAATTCCTGGCAGGTGCAGGAACCTCAGGATACTTTGGGGACCTCAGGAAGAGGGATTCACCCAAATTGACAGGTACTGCAGGCATGTCTGATGGCAAGTACATAGCTTGGCTTCTGGCCTGGAGAGGCTACTATAAGTTCAACCTAGAGATTCCTTATGACAATTCCCAGCAAAGCCGATTCTAAAAGATTTATATGATCACTCACTGTTCTTGCTGAGCTTATGTAAATAATTAGGCCAAGTTTGTTAAAACTGGACTTGTTTTTCAAATAAATTAGTCCTGATTTGGCTGTTTCTGGAAAGGAGGGTTATTTTAGAGGGAAAAATTTAGTTTTCATAACACACATTTATGGATGTTAAATTCTAGATTTGATTGTCTTTAAATGTTTGTTTACCTAAGCTAGACTACTTGAGGTAAACTTCAGGGAAGTTGCATGATTGCTCGTTTAGCTATCTTGCTTTGCCAGTCAGTTAGCCCCAGATATAGGAAACTTCAGAAAATTGAAGGATTTGAAGGGAAGAATCTGACTGAGTTAGTGGGAATAGGAGAATAGGTGTTTAACAACAGGCATGTAGAAGATGATGAAAAACAGACAAAAAAGTGGTTAAGGTTTTCACATTACATAAGCCGGGAAGGAGACAAGGGGAAAGAGGTCAATGGAAAAGGGAAAGGTAGGTAGGGGATGGTAAATGGAAGGAAAAGCCTAAGTACAGAAGAGGCAGGCTAGAAGACTTCGATTTAGATCAGTGCACTTACTGTAAGGAAAAAGGACATTGGGTCAAAGAGTGCCCAAAAAGGAAGACTGCAATGATGGCCACCAGAGACTGATGGGGCCATGATTCGGAGACCCTCGCCGAACCTCAGCTAAAAGTTAAGGTGGAGGGGAAATCAATTGATTTTTTTCATGGACACAGGAGCCCAATTTTAATCATTACTTAAACCTATGGGAAAACTAGTTGGAGAGGAAGTCTGGGTACAAGTAGCAAATGACACAGAGAGACATAAGTGGACAACAGAGAGGACTTTAAATTTGGCCTCGGGAGTAGTTAAACACTGATTTTTGGTCCTCCCTAATGCCCCATATAACTTGATGGGAAGAGATCTCCTCCACATGTTACTGGCTGGCATTCAGTTCTCAGAAGGAGATATGACTGTAATCTTGGGACAACCTATTCTGCAGGTACTTATGGCAGCAGTAGATGAATACCTCCTTTATGAGCCATTCTCAAAACCAGAGGAGACAATGTTTGGGAGCCTTCTCCAAACCCTACAGATCAAGTTTCTCGAAGTCTGGGCAGAAGGGAAGACCCTGGCTTGGCCAAGGGACAGCCTCCAGTGGTGGCATAATTAAAAGCAAAGCCACGGCTGTTCACATCCGGCAGTACTCCCTCCCTTGGGAAGCAAAGGAAAGGATCAGAAAACACATTAATCACCTCTGAGCAGACGGGATTCTAGTTCCTTAAAAATCTCTGCGGAACACACCTTTGCTTCCCATCAAAAAGGCTGAGACTGGGGAGTACTGACCTGTTCAGGAATTGTGGGAAGTTAATAAACGGGTTGATGATATCCACCAGATGGTGTCTATGCCTTCTACCCTACTCTCCCTCCTGGGCCCCGGAAGAACTGTGTATACTGTCTTAGATCTCAAGGATGCAATTTTCTGCAAAACTTTACCAAAGGAATCTCAGCCCCTTTTTACTTTTGAGGGGTCCAACCCACAGGAAGGATTCCAAGCCCAGCTAACCTGGACAAGACTTCCCCAATACTTCAAAAGTTCACCCACTATCTTCGACAAGGCCCTACATGAGGATTTGCATGAGCACAGAACCTCCAATCCAGGAGTCACTCTTTTACAGTATGTTGATGACTTACTGATAGCAGCTGAGGATGATGAGTCATGCTTGCGGGGGACAAGAGCTCTCTTACAGACCCTTCAGGAAAAAGGATATTGGGTGTCAGCAAGGAAAGCACAGCTCTGTCAGAGCCATGCTACTTATCTAGGCTTTGATGTCTATGAGGGAGTGCGTTCATTGTCTGAGTCCAGGAAACAGGTGGTCACCCGATACCCCGCCCCATCACGTCCTGACAAGTGAGGGAGTTTCTTGGTACAGTGGACTACCGTAGGCTGTAGATACCTCAGTTTGTGGAGATTGCCTGACATCTCTATGAACTGGCAAAGGGGTGCTCACTATGATAGAGTGGACAGCTGAGGCAGAAGTAGCATTTTGGGAATTACAAACAGCCTTACTGAGTGTCCCAGCATTGGTCATCCCAGATGTTACTAAGCCCTTCCTCTTGTATGTGGATGAAAGTGCAGGGGTGGCCAAAGGAGTTTTGACTCAGACTCTGGGGCCTTTGTAAAGGCCAGTAGCCTTTCTTAGCAAGAAACTAGATCCAGTAGCAGCTGGGTTCCCCCCTTGCCTCCACATAATTGTTGCCACGGCCCTCCTGGACAAGGATGCAAGTAAATTGACTTTGGGTCAAAATCTCATCTTTACGACCTCCCATGTTACCAAGGGCCTTCTCTGGACTCCACCCGACCGATGGATGACGAACACCCAAGTGACAGGGTATCAGGCCCTCCTCCTAAATGAAGCAAGAGTCACCTTCCGGCCCCTGGATGTGCTAAATCCAGCCACGCTGCTGCCAGAGGAGCTGGCTGACCATCCACACGATTGCAGGGATGTCCTAACCCATGTCACAGGAGTAAGGCCGGACCTCAGAGTCATTCCCCTTCTGAATGCGGGGATGACTCTGTTCACAGATGGGAGTAGCTACATGGTTGATGGAAAGAGTTATGCAGGGGCTGAGGTGGTTTCTTCTGAGCAGGATCTTTGGACAGCAGCCCTGCCACACAGAACATCGGCACAAAAAGTGGAGCTGATTGCACTCAACAAGGCACTCCAGATGGCCAAAGGTAAAGCCGCCAACCTCTATATGGACAGCAGGTATGCCTTTGCTACTCTCCATATACATGGGGCTATTTATGAAGAAAGGGGGCTATTAACAGCAGAGGGAAAAGAAATTAAAAACAGAGGAGAAATATAAGGTGTCCTCCAGGCTATTTGGGACTACCAGGAAAACCGGACTATTCGAGGAAGATTTAAAGTATTTACAAAAAAGGGCTAATTAGACTATGAAGGGGACAGGCCTAAGACTAAAACAGGAAAGTTAATTCTTTCTCAAAGACTAGGTAAGAAGTTAGTAGACCAGATACATCAGGGTACTCATTTGGGGACATGCAAACTCAAGGAACTAATAGGCAAGCAGTTCCAGGTTTCTAAATTAGGGTGTATGGTTCAGGATATAGTTGATAGATGTGCTCAATGCCAGACAGTTAATGTGGGAAGAACTAGAATGGGAAGAGGGAAAAGATAAAGACATAAGGAACCAGGAATTTATTGGGATATAGAATTTACAGAGATGAAACCCAGAAAATATGGGCACAAATATATGTTAGTGTTTGTAGATACCTTTTCAGACTAAGTAGAGGCTTTTTCTGCCAAACATGAGACAGCAGGAGTGGTAGCCAAAAAGCTGTTAGAAGAAATAATTCCTAGGCTTGGGCTCCCTCTGGCGATCAGGTCAGACAATGGTCCTGCCTTTGTGAGTTCAGTCTCACAGGCATTGGCCAAGGGTGTGGGCACTAATTGGAAACCACATTGTGCCTACCAGCCCTAGAGTTCCAGACAAGTAGAGAGAATGAACCGGACTCTTAAAAGACTGTTAAAGACTCTTAAAAAGACTGTTGGATGGGTGGACGGGTGTATCTCCTTCCTTTTGCCATCCTCAAGGTGTGATGTACACCCTACTTAAACAAGGTGACCCCATTTGTTCGGGAGACACCCCCCCCCGCTTTGCCCTAGGCTACAAGAGGTTGCCCTAGCAGAAATGACTGATCAGTCTGTACTTCAGTCATGCATGAATTATAGTCTATCTTAAAAATAACCCACACCGGGATCCAAAGTGCCCACACTGAGACAGAGACAGAGGTGGGACCAGATGCTTACCAACACTGGGACTTTGTTTGGAAACGGGGCCACCAAATGAGAAACTTGGAGCCTCTCTGGAAGGGACTGTATACTGTCATCCTGACCACCTCCACAGCGATAACAGTAGAAGGCATCAGGGCATGGATTAACGTGGGACACGTCAAACGAGCCAAGGATGAAGACGTTCCCCAGAGGTGGAAGCCGCAGCCAATGGACCCCACTGACTGTGGACTAAAGCTAAGACTCAAATGACTATGAGTTTATTGTTGCTCCTATTGTTATATTTTTATGTAAAGTATAGGTAGGAAATTAAAGGAACAAAATTAGGAAAAATGGAAAAGGTTATACAAAGTGGTAAATGGCAACTCATCAGCCAACTGTGCACTAGTGTCATTTGTACAAAAAGAAAACTAGAGCGATATAACTGTTAGACTTACATGCTCAATATCACCCCTTACAACTGGAGAACATAGAACTGGCTGAAAATTCAAGGATTTGACTAATCTCCAAAGAAAAGGAGGGAATGTAAGGGCCTGGTTGGCCAGAGGGTGTCATTTTGTGTTTATGTAGTGAAATTAGATTGACTCTAGACCGCCCCTACCAGAGGAACTTACTTGCAAAGCCTAGATACAAGGGCGGGTCAGGCCAGGTGAAGACATCCAATCAATGGGGCACGCATATATCTACTAGGGTAAATTGAAATTTATTTGGCCACCCATGTGTTAGCTAGCAGTTTTTATCTGTGTGTGACAGACCTAGCATGACTGTGCATTTTTCTCTGTGTATTGCAATCTCATTGGCCACCTGTGTATTGCCCGGCTAAACTACCTCTATAAAAGGTAGTCTGTGAGGATGGGAGGGGTCGCCTCTTTGCAAGAGAGGGCCCTGACTGGTCAGTTTGATTCTCGATGCTTGGCATGAAATAAAGCTTTGCTTGACCTTCGCTCCTTTGATTATGGACCCTAACATAAGAATCCTGCAGGACCCCTGATCCACCGCCACATTCCAAAGTCTCCATGGACACAAACCCACATTATGACCCATCCTCATGAAAGTCGATTTCAACACTGTCCCCTGGGTAGCTCGCTGCAGAGCCTGCAGATCTAACCTGCCTTGTTGATAGGAACCAATGGCAAAGCGAAACTGGGTGTCCAGGCATCCATCCTTAGAACCCTGCTCTCAAGTCTTTCCGTATGGGGTGTCCTGGAGCCATCCACCAGGACTCGAATGTCCTGCAGAAGGAAACCTCGCAATTTGGATCAGCTCACAACCCCTAGCATGGGAAAACCTCCATGGCCTCATGAGGCCCTCCCTTCATGAAGGGGCCATCATGGACATAAACTCCACCCTGAACCAACATCTGATACCTGCCCTGAATTCAGATGCAGGAGATCTCCATTCAGCCTCTGCAGAGTGGGCCTGCCATGCCTTCAGCCTGAAACTTAACCCTAGCTAGTGTTTTCAGACTTCTGTCCTCACACTCCTGGCCCACAAGCCCTCCACATTGGGAATTCCAGAGCCACAACACAGCGCTCTGCCTGCCCACCAGAAGAAAAACATTGCCCTATGGGGCTGCCCAGAAAACCCAAATGAGGACCAACCTGCATGGCCCTCAACCACACCCCAATTACATAGGCTGCCCTGGGCACTAATGCTCTGTCTGACACAGCCTGAGTCCAGACTTCATGAAATACACCCAGAAACCTGGCCGTATACCAGCACATCGGACCCTCCATGGCTTTAGGCTGTCATCTCTTCCCAACCTCCGTTTTCAGGCATCTGAACCTGGACCTTATCTCTAATCACTGCACAGGGGGAAACCTGATGCACAAATCAGAACTCCTCCTTCCCCATGGCAGGAAACCTTGCTGTTCGCATGGTATCAAATGTACAGGGTAGGAGAAACATGCATGGCACATAAGGTCACGCCAACGCTTGAGGGCCTCCTTGGGAACAAACACTCATTGTGACCCTCAGTGTGAGCCCCGTGTTCAAGTAAGGCCTCTCAGTGGTTGGACCATTTGCCCGCGTATGGGGCGTGCCATGATCCTAGGCCACCAATCCTAACCAGATTTCAGGTTTTCCAGCCGCCCGTACCCAGGGCTCTGCTCTGGAATCCCTCTTTTGGAGGGACACCTGAGGCAGAAAACAGGACTCCTACCTTCCCACAGAATGACCCCAAACTCTTGGGAGCTGGGCCAAATCCCCAGAGAGGGACTCGTCGATGGCCCATGAGGCTGCCCCTGCATTTCATGGCCATCTTTGACACAAAATCCAGAGACAAAAGCCTGAGTGACTTCCTCACACTCGCCCTTCTTTCATATCCTGAGGAGCTCCCCTCACGGTCTGTAGATCGGGCCTGACATACCGTCAGTCTCAAACCTAAGCTGAGTTTATGTTTTCAGACTTCTGTCCCCACAGCCCTGGCCCACACACCCTCCAGGCTGGGGCAACTGGAGCCACACTGCAGGACTCTGCCTGCCCTCTCCAAGGAAACTCTGCCCGTTCCATTGGCCACAACCCTACAGATTAGGAGAAACCTCCAAGGACCCCAAGGCCATCCCAATAACGTAGGCTGCCCTGGACAAACAGGGGCATTCTGACACAAACTGAGCAACTACTACCAGTCAGACATGCAGACAGATGTCCCCAGAGACAGAAGATTGAACCGGACAGGACCCTAGGCCCTAATCTGCACCCTCGGTTTGGTTTCCAGGCATCTCTCTTCAGAGGCCTGGTTTTGAATACCAGCATATGGGGATTTTCTGAGGCACCAAACAGAACATCTTTCGTCTCCACAAGGGAAGCTTGCTCTTTGGAGCTGTGTCAAAACCTTTTGTAGGAGAATCCTGCACAGCCCCTGAGCCACCACCACATTCCAAAGTCCCCATGGGCACAAGCCCATATTATGCCCCATGCTCAGGAGAGTCCATTTCAACTTAGCCCCCTGGGTAGCTCAGCTCATAGCCAGCAGATTGAACCTACTTGGTCAGTAGGACCAATGAGTATGCGAGGTGGGGTATCCAGGCATCCATCCTAGAACTCTGCTCATAACTCTTTCCATATGGGCATCCTGGAGCCATCCAACAGGACTTGACTGTCCTGCAGAAAAAAAAAAAAAAAAAAAAAAAAAAACATTGAGGTTTGGAGCAGCTCACAACTTCCAGCGTGGGAAAACCTCCAGAGCGTCAAGAGGCTCCTCATTTCATGAATGGGTCATCATGGACACAAACTCCAGCCTGAGCCAAGGTCCGATACTCACCCTGACTTCAGATGCAGAAGATCTCCATTCAGCCTCTGCAGAGTGGGCCTGCCATGCCTAAGGCCTGCCATGCCCTCGGCCCCAAACCTAATACTACCTCGTGTTTTCAGTCTTCTGTTCTCACACTCCTGGCCGACAAGCCCTACACATTGGGAATTTCAGAGCCACAATGCAGCACTCTGCCTGCCCACCTGAAGAAAAACATTGCTGTATGTTGCTGTCCAGAAACCCCAAATGAGGATTAACCTGCATGGCCCTCGGCCCCACCCCAATTTCATAGGCTGCCCTGGGCACTAATGCTCTGTCTGACACAGGCCTGGCCCAGGCCTCCCGATAGACACCCAGACAGTTGGCCGCATACCCAGCACATCAGATCTGTCATGGTCTTAGACGGTACTCTCTTTCCAACCTGGGATTTCATGCATCTGAACCTAGATTTTTTCTTCAATCCCTGCACAGGGGGGAACCTGGTGCACAAATCAGAACTCCTCCTTCCCCATGGCAGGAAACCTTGCTGTTCGCATGGAGTCAAACCTTCAGTGTAGGAGAAACCTGCGTGGCCCATGAGGGTACGTCCATGCTTGAGGGCCGCCTTGGGCACAAACATGCATTGTGACCTTCAGCATGAGCCCTGTTTTCAAATAGTCCTTTCAGTGTCTAGACCAAGAGTGGGTATATGGGTCTTGTCATGCCCCTAGGTGCCCAATCCTAACCAGAGATCGGGTTTTTCAGTCGCTCGTACCCAGGGCTCTGCTCTGGAATCCCTCTTTTGGAGGGACACCTGAGGCAGATAACAGGACTCCTCCTTTCCCACAGAATGACCCCAATCTCTTGGGAACTGGGCCATATCCCCACAGAGGGAGCCTCATCCATGAACCATGAGGCCAGCCCTATATTCCACGGCCATCCTTGACACAAAAATCCAGAGACAAAAGCCTGAGTGACCGCCTCCCACTCTCCCTTCTTACATATCCCCAGGAGCTCCCCTCATGGTCTTTAGATCGGTCCTGCCATACCCTTGGACCCAAACCTAAGCCGAGTTTGTGTTTTCAGACTTCTGTCCCCACATCCCAGGCCCACACACCCTCCAGGCTGCAGCCTCTGGAGCCACACTGCAGGATAGTGCCTGCCCTTTCCAAGGAAATTGTTCCCATTCCATTTGTCACAACCCTACATATTAGGAGATATCTCCAAGGCCCCCGAGGCCATCCCAATAGTGTGGGCCACCCTGGACAAAGAGGGGCATCCTGACACAAGCTGAGAATTTACCTCCACTCAGACACACAGACAGGTATCCCCAGAGACAGACGGTTGAACTGGACAGGCCCTGAGGCCCTAATATGAACCCTAGCTTTGATGTCCAGGTGTGTCTCCTCAGAGGCCTGGTTCAAATACCAGGATATGGGGGTTTCTTGAGGCACCAAACCTCTGTGGAGAACACCTCTGGTCTCCACATGGGAAGCTTGCTCCCTGGGGCTGTGTAAAACCCTCTGACTCGGAGAATCCTGCAGGGCCCCTGAGCCACCGCCACATTCCAAGTTCTCCATGGACAAAAACCCACATTGTGACCCATCAATATCAGACTCCATTTGAATTCAGCCCCCTGGGTATCTCGTCCCAGAGCCAGCGGATGGAACCTGCCTTGTTCCTAGGCGCCAATGGGAATGCAAGCTGGGGTCTCCAGGCATCCATACATAGAGCCCTGCTCTGGGACCTTCGTGTATGGGGGTCCCTTTGGGCATCAAAGCCTTCACACCCTGTCCTGCCGAAGAAAACCTTGCCATTTCGAGCACCTTGCCACCCCTAGAGTGGGTAAATCCTCCATGACCTCATGAGGCCACCCCTTCACTAGGTGGCCATCATGGACATAACTCTATCCTGAGTGAACGTCTGACATTCGTCCTTACTTCAGATGCTGGAGATATCCAGTCAGCCTCTGCACATTGAGGCTGCCATGCCCTAGGCCCTAAACCTAACCCTAGCTTGTGTTTCAGACTTTCGTCTTCACACTCCTGGCCTACAAGCCGTCCAGACTGGGAATTCTGGAGGCACCACGCAGCACTCTGCCTACCCACCAGAAGGAAAAAGTGCCCTATGGTGTTGCCCAAAAACCCCAAATCAGGATCAACCTGTACCACCCTTGATGGCACTCCAATGTCATAGGCTGCCCTGTGCACTAATGCTCTGTCCAACACAGCCTGAGCCCATCACCCAGACAGTGCCATGGCCCTAGGCCATCACCTCTAACCAACCTCTGGGTTTTCAGGCCTCTGTACCCAGACCTTAGCTCAAATCCCTGGATATGGGGGAACCTGATGCTCAAAACAAAACTCCTCCTTCCCTGAGGCAGGACCCCTTGCTGTTGGTATGGTTGTCAAGCTCTCTGTGGAGGAGAGACCTGCCTGGCCCAGGAGGCCACACCCAGTCCTGAGGGCCCCCTTGGCCCAAACACACGTTGTGACCCTCAGCCTGAGCCCCATTTCCAAATAAAGCCCCTCAGGATTTGGACCAACGGCCCGCTTATTGGGCTTGCCATGCCCCTAGGCCCAAATCCTGACCCAAGGTGGGGTTTTCCAGGCACCCATACCCAGAGGCATACTCTAGATTCTGTCTTTTGGGGGACCCCCTGAGACAGAAAACATGACTCCTCACTTCCCCCAGCATGACTCCATACTATTAAGAGCAAGGCAAAATCCCCAGAGAGTGAGAATCTTCCATGGCCAACTTAGACACCAAATCCAGAGCCAAAAGCCTGAGCTACCACCTCACACTCGCTCTAATTTCAGATCCTGAGGAGCTGCCCTCAGGATCTGCAGTTCAGGCCTGCCATCCCCTCGGCCCTAACCATAACCCCAGTTTGTGTGCAAACTAAGGTTTGCTAGAATGAAAGGAGTGTGTGCTGGATGGTTTCACTGGGTGGTGGACATTGCAAAGGGTATGTGCTATGGTGAGCATTGTTAATTGATTAGGAGTGATGAATTACAGACCTGTACCCCTGAAACAAATAATACATAATATGTTAGCTTAAAAAAGAAAGTAATGAAATATCATGATCTGTGGAGAAAAAGACACCAAGATCATCACACTAGTAAGGCAACTCAGTTGTAAAACAAGAAACAATGAGCTTAAATTCAATCACAATAGACAATGATAGGATTTTAAGATATTGGAAGCTCTAAATATCTTTATTTCATTTGCAATTGCCATGTTTTGTCTACTTTTCATTTTTTAAGAAGTTTGTTCATTTATTTATTTATTTGAGAAAGAGAAAACATATGAACAGGGGAAGGAGCAGAGGGAGAGGGGCAAGCAGACTCCATGCTGAGCTCAGAACATGATATGGAGCTCATTTCAGGACCCCAAGATCATGACCTGAGCTGAAATTAAGAGTCTGTAGCTCAATTCACTAAGGCACCTAGGCACACCTTCATTTTTTATTGTACTAAATGTACTACATGAAATGTGCTAAACTAAATGTACTAAACTAAAATCAGACATTTTAGTTATTGTATTTTAAATTTTAAGATACTTTGTATCGTGCTACCCATGCAACAAAAATATACTTATTTTAGGTCACCTGGATGGCTCAGTGGGTTAAGGCTCTGTCTTTGGCTGGGGCCATGATCTCAGGACCATGATCTCATGGACCATGATCTCATGATCCCAGGTCCTGGGACCGAGTCCCGCATCAGGGTCTCTGCTTGGTAGGAAGCCTGCTTCCTCCTCTCTCTCTCTCTCTCTCTGCCTGCCTCTCTGCCTGATTGTGATCTTTCCTTGTCAAATAAATAAAATATTTAGAAAATATATAATTATTTTAGCAATGGACCATGTGACTAAATTTGCTTAAAACGGAAATATCAGTTTCAATGGACTATTTCCCAATTGCATCATGATCTTTTATCTATAATTTCAGATATCAATTTACATGCAAATACATTTAGAGATTGGTCTCTTCCAAAATATTGCCTCTGGTCGACCTTGTCTTCTTTCCATATTGACATATCTATAATTTAATTTTTTTTTACACGAGCATTCTCTTTTACATGAACATTCTCTTGTGAATATTACAAACTATTCTTAGGCAGTGAATAGCAAAAAAAAAGTTACTTGCTTTCAAAATTAGAATAGTCAACCAACTGTAAATGATTAATGTATCTTAACAATTAAGATGAAAGACAATGTCTTGCTGACAGAAGAAACTTTATTAGGCATAGAGAGAGAAGAGGAAGTTTGAACTGGTATTGCTACACCGAAGGATAGAGTAAGCGGCAAATAGAAAGGCAGAGAGAAAATAGCCTGTTAAGTTTTGGTGATTTAGAAGAAATCTTGTGACAGCACTTTAAATTCAGATGGGTAGGGACCAATGTGAGCCACAGGCTGGACTGTTGTTTGGGATTTGT
Organism: Pteronura brasiliensis; assembly: GCA_004024605.1. Taxonomy (NCBI): domain Eukaryota; kingdom Metazoa; phylum Chordata; class Mammalia; order Carnivora; family Mustelidae; genus Pteronura; species Pteronura brasiliensis. The sequence continues at coordinate 31,435 of PJEN01008732.1, read as the reverse complement.
CTGTAGGGGAAAGCACAGCTTCCAGCCCTATTAGGAACAGAAATAAGAAGAAAAGAAAAAAAAAAGACAGTTCTTATTTGTGCTCAGAAATCGAATCCGAGGACTGGGGTAATTGTTATACCATACACTTCCTTCTATTCTGCCAGACAAGAGCAATTTCAATGATCTAGTTCAAGGAAGGAAAGGATAAAAATATACCAATTATTCTTTCTACTTCATCATAAAAGTAGTAGTCTCCTCTTTAAGGATTTTGTTGTGGACATTTCATTCTAATATTGAAGTACCTATTACGTATTTTGATAGGTCATCAATAATTTGAACAAAGTATTCCAATGATGCTCAAGAGACCCGTGGTTTGCAAGAGGGCATTGGATTTGTTTTATTGTTGTTTTAATATTCAGTTAGCGACTGTGTACTACATCCTTAGTTTTTGATGTAGTTTCCAGTGATTCATTTGCATGTAACACCCAGTGTTCATCACAACATGTGCCATCCTTAATGCCCATCACCCGAGTATGCCATCCTCCCATCCCCCTCACTTCTCAAGGTTTGTCTCCTTCTCTGATTTCTTCTTACTGATGAATTAGTTAATTAATTAAAGTAAAAGTTATTGACAAATCTATGTAGAACCTATTGGTCACTTTACTAAAGGTACTGCAAAATTCTATGGGATTTTCATTATCCTGTGGTAGAAAAGCATGAAAAAATAAATAAAAATATGAATAAATTACAAAAACTAATTAAGCAAACTAGGCAGTTTTGTGATAGAAAATGATGGGGATAGAGTAGTGGACCATTCAGCAGGATGATCACAGGGGCCTAAAGATATATTTTATTAAGAACTGAACGAAGAGGAGGTGGATGAATGATAACCAGAGAAACAGCCTTCCTCTTAGGTAGGAACCACCAATTCAAACCTTCAAAAGGGAAAGAACAGGATCTGACTTGTTTATTTGCTGTTGAATTCCCAGTACCTGGAAAATATGGAGTACATGTTAAGTGTGAAGTTAATAAAGGATGATATCTTTTTTACATCTGGAAAGATTAAATAAGGATGAGTTTTGTTATTTGCACAGGACCCTATACACATTTAGAAAGCTGGAAGTCATAGATGAATCTTCTTCTTCCTTGGTTTTTGTTATAGTTGGTATTTACCTAATATACTGCATTTTTTTGCAAAAGAATACATTTATTACATATGATCAGCAGATAGTTGTTGCTGATATATTATTCTCTCAAAGTTGTGGAAAATTGCAATTTAAAATACAATTTTATACACCATACAATCACAGGGTCCTTGAGGATCTCCACACATTTTTTTGTGCTGGTTGATTTTCAGCGGGGAGACCTGGTCCCAGCCTTGAAGCTGCGGGAGGTTAAGTTTGCCACTCAAGGTGGCTGGACTTTTCCTAGCCATAAGGATGTGATTCTACTTCCGAGATGAGTGGCCTTCTCTAAAGGGACTGATAAAACCCCCTGAAAGCAGAAAGGAGAAAAGACAGGAGAGTCGGACTGGGGCTGAACCACGGGACCTCTGGGGGGAGGACTTCCCTATAACAGCAGTAGGGAACTCTGAAGAACGTCTTTCTTTTAGTAGTTTCTGGAATCAGAAGAAGGACCCTGGCAGAAACTTTGAAGTGGTCCCGGAGTACCCAGAACACCAGAGAGGTACGTGTCCTTTGTTAATGAGAAGTCCTGACCATTGGTCCCCAGTCCTGGAAGTCACCGGTCAGATTGTTGTGCCAGGGCAGGTATCAACTAAGACAGCTGGGCTCGCAGGACCACACTGGAGTTGGTCACACGGGCTCCATAGTGACCAGCCTAGAACTGCGTGTCCTGGCCCCAGTGTTGGAAAGACACAAAGCAGACACCCATCTTGATGCTGGAGAAAACGTGGGTGACCTGAATGTAGACAGTGTTGTTCCACTGTTGGATGGGAATGGGCACAGCATAGAATCAAGCCAACACATTCTGGCTGGCATCTAGAAGTTGGACAAGGACTCAGTACATATAGCCACTGTTGCATGGGGCTCCCCACCAATCATAAACACAAATCTCAGTCTTCCACTCTCTAGCAGCCCTGGCTGCAACCCTCCTCCTCCAGATCCAAAACCTGTTTTTTTGTGACACCAGCCCAAGGAAGACATGAAGCAGTCCTGGGAGGGGGCCCACAGCACCATTCACCTGTTACCTCCACAACCCAGCCATCCTCACCATGCTGCACCATCCATTTCTGAAGGCCTTCCTGGCTGCAAAGGTTGAGGATGAAGTTGCATCCCAATGGACTGCACTGACAGAAGCTGCCCAGGAGGCAGGGCCTGCCATCACAGGCTGATGGGTGGGGGAGGGCTAGGGACAGGCAGCTGTGAGCAAGCAACAGCAGAGTACCATGGTCTCAGGCCAGTATGAGCAGCCAAATGTCTGCCGTCCACCAAGGCACCTCAGCCCTGGCAACCTCTGCAGCAGCACCCCCACAGCATGTGCAGGCCACATAGCTCAGCACCACCAGGAGCAGCTCCAGTGGCAGTTGGCTCAGGTCCGGTGCCTCCTCGGGTTTGGGCTTTGGCGCCGGGAGCAGGGCAATCCCTCCTCAGGAGGCCCAAACACCCATGGTTATCCGTCCAGCCTGAGCCAGGCCTGTCAGTGACTTGAATCAGAGTTGGGGCTCCTTGCTGGTCATCTCTCTCCTCTACATAATATACTATTAATTAATTTGATTTATCAAAGTGTTCTCAAACCTACAAGCAGTTTTTTCTTATTGCTTTTCATTAAATATGACAATTAATTACTAATTTCACAATAGGCAATGTGAAAAGAATTTACTTGAACTCTAAGTGGACACAAAAGTGCAGAAAGCTTCACATAAGAAGGTAAAAACCTGGAACTTAACATTCATGTAGGAGGAAAAGAAAAAAAAAAAAAAAAAGAACATGCCACCGGCCTTTTACATACGCTAAGAGCAATATTTATTTCAATGCACATGATGAATATTTTTATCAACTAGGTTTTTGTTCGAACAAATTTACAATATTCCTAATGAATTATGGAAGGTGTTTAACTTGGAAAATAAGTAAAAACAAGGTAACATTGACTTGTAAAAATATTGAGGTTAAAAATATCAGATGTATTAAAATATTTTTAGTGTATTGTATTGCTGGAAAGGCTACAACTTCTTTCTGCCTTGCAAACTTCCCACTTGGTTAGGTAGACTTATTTAAAATCCTTGAAGTGAGTCGCTGTGCAGAACCTCTTGGAAACATACAGAGTGCTTCTTACTTAGTGGGTCATCCTACTACTAGGGCAAATTCACATTTGTGACCGTGGCAAAATTTCTAATTATTTTTGTGTTTTACCTTAATCTCAGGATGTAAATACTCAATATCATAGACTCTTTTGCCTGAAACTTCGATTAAGCTTGAAGTAGTGACTTTCTATTTAAAAGAAAATATACTATAACAGTACAGAAATCTAATTTTCTTAAATCATCTCTCCCCAGTGCATTGTCTTTCCATTGTTTATGTATTTTCCACTTGTAACTATTGTCAGACTTGTTGCAATTCATGACTGACATTACTCCCAAGGACCACAACAGTTTTAACTTAGTGTTTGCTTAATTTAGTACTGAAAATAATTTTCATTAAAATTTAAAACCACTGTTATATGATATCATGTTCTACATGCAAAAGATATAATCCAGAGACCATATTGTTTATTAACTAGGTTGAACAGTCAGGTAAAAGTTATGGAAGTAATTCACTGGGGTTTATTCCACTAGAAGGTAAAACCATGAAGGTAGGTACATTATATATCTTGGCTACACATTATTATTTAATTCCTTCCAGCTATCAGTGGCCTTATCTAATTTAGTAGGTACTTTGTACCTTTTGTTTATTGAGTGATTTAATTGAAGATCATTGGAAAGACAAGTAAGAAAAGAGAGATAAGAGTTTGTGAGGCTTGAAGATGTTGATTAAAAAATAAGCATAATTGGGGGCCCCTGGGCCGTGCTGTCTTGGTTTTGGTTCAGGTCGTGATCTCAGGGTCCTGAGATGGAGGCCTATGTCAGGTTCTATGCTCAGTGGGAAGTCTTCTTAGAACTCTCCCTCTCTTTCTGCTCACCCCCCAATTTCTTTCTCTCCCTCTCTCAAATAGAAGCATAACTGAATTGATCTAACAAATAAGGAGCCTAGAAATTGTCACTCCATCCTAACAAGCAAAAAGCTGAAAAATAAGCAACTCTCCTTAGATTTTTAAGAGTGAGTTCACGGACAAATCCCTGCTCCTAAAACTAGAGCCAGAGACAGGCAGATACAGAGAATTAGAACCTTCCAGAGCAGAAACTTCCACAGAAACCAGTCCTGGGGTTGGGAAACCTAAACTGTAATTAGTGTATTCCTTGAAGGTTTAGTGTGGTTATGACTCAGTTAAGAACTCTATGGGGTGGGGGGAGCTCCCAAAACAAAAAGGATGGTTGGATCCATCGGATTCTCCATACAGATGTGAGATTTACCTCCAGGAGCTCGACCAGGACCTCATAGTTAAGAGTGGAGAAAAATTTCCTCATGCCTTTAGCAGGAGAAAGGGAAAAATACCTATTTTGAAAAATACCCCTTTTATCTATATAAGAACAACTCACAATGTGAAGAGATTATGCTGAGTGAAATAAGTCAAGCAGAGAGAGTCAATTATCATATGGTTTCACTTATTTGTGGAGCATAACAAATAGCATGGAGGACATGGGGAGTTAGGAGAAGGGAGTTGGGGGAAATTGGAAGAGGAGGTGAACAATGAGAGACTATGGACTCTGAAAAACAATCTGAAGGGTTTGAAGAGGTGTGGGGGTGGGAGGTTGGGGAAACCAGGTGGTGGGTATTAGAGAGGGCACGGATTGCATGGAGCACTGGGTGTGGTACAAAAACAATGAATACTGTTATGCTGAAAATAAATTTAAAAAATGATTAAAAAATGCAATATGGTCAAGATGAGAGTTCCTCAAAATTGGTCTATAGATTCCACACAATCCCTATCAAAATCTCATCAAATTAATTTAAGGATATCAGCAAACTGGTTCTAAATTTACTTGAAAGGGATGAAGATCAAGAATAGCCAACATACTATTGAACAAGAACAAAGTCAGAGCACAGATCAAACTCTTCTTTAAGATTTACTATAAAACTATAGTAATCAAGATAGTGTGGTTACTGGTAAAAGAATAGACAGAGTAATGGAATGGGGTATAGAGCCCAGAGATAGATCCACAGAATTATGTCAACTGATCTTTGACAAAGTAGCAAAGTTAATATACTAGAGAAATGAAGGTCTTTTCAACCAACAATGCTGCAACTAGACATACACATGGGAAAAATAGACACAGACCATATACCCTTCATGAAAATTAACTCAAAATGGATCACAGACCTGAATGTAAAATTCAAAAGTATAGAACTCCTACAATATAGTATAGGAGAAAATCCATGGCCTGGGGTCTGGTAATGATTTTTAGATACAACATTAAAGACATGATCCGTGAAAGAAACAATTGATGAAGTGGACCTCATTAAAATTAAGAACTTCTTCTCTGGGGGCTCCTGGGTGTCTCAGTGAGTCAAAGCCAGGGTCCTGGGTTCGAGCCCCGCATCAGGCTCTGCACTCAGTGAGGAGCCTGCTTCTCCCTCTCCCTCTGCCTGCCTCTCTGCCTACTTGTGATCTCTGTCTGTCAAATAAATAAATAAAATACAATAAATTAAAATAAAATCTTTTAAAAAGAGAACTACTTCTCTGCAAAAGACAATGTCAAGAGAATGAGAAAACAAGCAATAGGCTGGTTGAAGATATTCACAAAAGACACATCTGATAAATAACCATTATCCAAAATTTACAAAGAACTTGTAAAAATGCAATGTTAGAAAATGAACAACCCAATTAAAAATTGGACAAAAGACCTGAACAATGACCTCAACAAATATTTATAGTTGGCAAGAAAACAGATGGAAAGATATTCAACTTCCTCTGACAGCGGGAAATTGCAAGTTAAAAATGAGATGGCACCACCCACCAGTGAGAATGGACACAATCCAAAACAGATGATCCCCAAAGCTGAAAAAGATATAGAACAATGGAATCTCTCATTCATCGATGGTGGGAATGAAATGGTATAGCCGCTTTGTAAGACAATTTAGTGGATTCTTCCAAAACTAAACCTACTCTTACCATATTATCAAGCAAAAACAGTCTCTGTAATTACCTGAATGTGTTGAAAACATCTCAACTTGCACATGGATGTTAATGCAGTTTTATTCATAATTGCCAAGAACTTGGAATCAACTAAGGTGTCTTTAAGTGGGCAAATACATTAAAGAAAAAAAAAAAACTACACAAAAAACTTCGGTACATCAAATGAGATTCAGTGCTACAAAGAAATTGCTATCAAGCCATGAACAGATGTGGAAGAAATTTAATACTTATTATTAAGTAAAGAAGACAATATGAAAGTTATATGTATGATTCCACCATGACACTCTGTACAAATAAGAAAGGTAAAGCAGTGAAAGTATCTGTGTTTGCTAGGGTTTAGAGGGGAGGAAAGGATGAATAGAAAGAGCAGAGAGGATTTTTAAGGTGACAATGTTCAGTATGATACTATAATGGTAGATACACCTGATTATACATTTATCAAGATCCACATGATGTATGACATCATTAGTGAACCTTAAGGTAAAGTATCGACTTTGGAAGCTAATGACATGTTAACCTAGGTTCATTGGTAATAACAAATATATCCTATCATGCTAGATACCGATAGTGGGAGAGGTTGTGCATTTGTGGAGATGAGAAATATATAAGAATTTTCTGTAGTTTCTGCTCAGTTTTGCTATGAACCTAAAACGTATCTTGAAAATACAACTGTTTTATTTCGTTTTGTTTTGTTTTAGTTTAAAACATAAAGAATGTGTATTCTGCTACTTTTGTATGGTATGTTCTGTAAATATCTCTTAAATCAATTTGGTCTACATGGAAAAGGAACTTTCTTCCTCTCGGCACTTTGGCTATGTCATGCCATTATCTCCTGGCCTGGAAAGTTTCTGCTGAAAAATCAGATGATTGTCTCATAGGGCTTCCCCTGTAGGTAACAAGTTGTTTTTTACTTAACATTTTTAAGATGCACTCTTTAACTTTTGAAATTTTGACTAATGTCTTGGTGTGGAGCTCTATAACTTAATTGGAGCTCTCTCTGCTTCCTGGACTTGAATGTCTTTTTTCTTTCCAGGTCAAAGAAACGTTCCACGATTATTTCCTCAAATGAGTTTTCTGCCCTGTCTCATTTCCTCCTGGAACCTTTATAAAGGGAATGTTATTCCACCTGATATTGTCCCATAAGTCTTTTATGCTATCTTCACGTTTTAAAGTTCTACTTTCATTTTGTTCTTCTGCTTAGGTGAATTATGCTGCCCTGTTGTTGAGCTTGCTACTCAGTTGGCTTCATCCAGTCTTTTGTTGAACCATTCTAATGTACTTTTTAGTTTAGTTGTTGTATTCCTCAGACATCTGATTGGTATTTTCTTATATTTTCTTTCTCTTTGTTGAAGTTCTCACAGTGTTCACCCTGTGAGTTTCTCTGAGTTTGGTGAGAATCTTTATAAATGTTACTTTGAATTTTTTATCAAGTAGATTAGTTATTTCCATTAATTTTCCCCCTGATCTTGTGTCTTGTTCTCTCATTGGAATATAGTCATTTCTCTGTCTGTTTATTTTATCTCACTCTCTGTGTTTGTTTCTGTGTATTAGGTGAAATAGTTACCTCTACTAGATGCGAGGGAGTGGCCTTGTGTAGGAGATGAAATATTCAAACTTACCTAGCACTTGGTAGTCTCTCAAACCTTTGTGATTGTCTCAGAAGCTTCATTTATTCTTCTTAAGTATTAACTTTTGAGAGTGTACCAAGACTTGTAGTGTTCTAAAGGGAAGAATCTCAGTCAACACTTAGCTTCAGGCTGACTGGAAGACAGATCCTTAGGCAACTGCTTTTAACTTACGTAAAAACATATACAGTCCTGGGGCACCTGGGTGGCTCAGTGGGTTAAGCCTCTGCCTTTGGCTCAGGTCATGATCCCAAGGTCCTGGGATTGAGCCCCGCATGGGGCTCCCTGCTCAGTGGGGAGCCTGCTTCCTCCTCTCTCTCTGCCTGCCTCTCTGCCTACTTGTGATCTCTCTGTCCAATAAATAAATAAAATCTTAAAAAAAAACATATACAGTCCTGTGGAACCACAATTATAGACTCTGCTGATCTTCAGACCAAGAGCTCTGGAGGTGTCTTCACCACTTATTTGCAAGAATTGGTGTTTCAGAAGAGTGTGTATGTTCCTTTCTGGGAGGTATCTCTTTGCTTTGGTGAGGCGGGAGTATACTAAGATGGTGGCTCTCTGCTCACATTCCCTGAGAGCACCTCTGTAGCCTCCAGATGTGTGGCATAGCTGAAGTTTATATACTCAGATTGAATCTTCAGCAGAAGTAATTTTTTAATAGGTAGACTAAGGGTGCATTTCCATCGGCCTTTGTGCAGTGATATGGGTTTGATAGCCTCTTCTGAACTGACTTTCTGATTGTAGCAGTTGCATGGGGCCCAGAAATACACACCACTCTGACCTCCAGAGCCAAACAATCAAGAGGCTTCACCTGTGTGGACTGCATTTGCTCATAGGAAGACCTTGGGAAGTTGATGATGGTGGAGCATATTTGAGGCATTAGTGATACAGGAGAAGAGTACTAGAGCAGGGGACATCTACTGCAGAGATGAGTACTGATCTAGGCATGCCTGCAGCGTTACCAAGGCTGTGTCTTGGACACCAGCACTACCAAGAAAAAAGGAGAATGCAAAAATGGCACTCACCATTTTCTTCAAAGTTCTACTGGTCCCACCCCTCCAGGAGATACTTCAAAATTAGCAAATGCATCTCCTTCACTTTTCATCTGGTCACTTCCCAAACTATTGCCTTTGTGCTGAATCCCAGGACAAATGAGTCCATGCAAAAGTCCCTCAAAGGGGTATCTCAGATGCACTTGAGTGGCCCAGTCAGTGAAGCATCTGCTTTGGGTTCACCTGCCTTTGGTTCAGGTCATGATCCTTGGGTCCTGGGATCTGGTCATGTGGAGAGTCTGCTTGTCTCTCTCCCTCTGCCCCTCTCCCCCACTCCCATGATCTCTCTCTATATATCAAATAAATGGATAAAATCTTTAAAAAAGTAAAAGGGAATATCTCAGATCACCAAAGCCTTTCTGGACATGTGGGTGTAAGCTTATTTGTTTCTAAAGCCAGACTTGTCTTTCCGATGCAAGTCTCAAAGTTTATGGTGCCTGATGTGGGGCACAAACATCTTGCTTCTTGGAGAGAAGTCCCTTAACTGTTATATCCATCCTTATTGTGTGCCATGTGCTGTGTTGTGGTTTTATGCAAGACCTTATCTCTATCTCTCACACCCAGCTTAATGTGGTCCTTTAATCCCTAGCTGTGGAAGGAGCTATTCATTTAGTTTCAGTTCTTTTTCAGTCAGAATTATTCCATATGTAGCTATAAATTTGGTATGTCCTTATGAGGAGGTGAGTTCGTGCTCTTCGTTTGTGTTCATGTTGGACCCCCCTCCCATGGTTATCTGCAAAGTTCAACAACAGAGTGTAAAAAGAGCACTACCTTTTTTTTAGATGTCTAAGCAGACTACAAACTAATTTTTATGAAAGAGACAACCACACAGACTTAATTGTGGTTAATTTTTGCATCCTTTATGTAAAGTCCTCTGATTCTGTGTTTTATCATACGTAAACTGGGTTATAACAGGAAGTTAGTACACATTAAATGGAACAACACATGGGGAAGCAGTTATATCTGACACATAATAGGCACTCATATTTCAATTTTTTGTTGATATTGATATTAGATCCAATCTGAAGCAGAATTATAGAATAAAAGGGCAATGTGGGCTTTTAAAATCTATAGTTAATGTCTGGGTGATAGCTTGTAATAAAAAGATGGATTTATTTTTCCCTTATATGATCTTTATTATCAACTGCAAACACAATGTACCCCTACACTGCAAGATGATTAACACATCATTATCAATGGCAGGTATGGTGTTGCCCCTATAAATCAAAGGCTAAGTCACAAAATGATTTATCCATTACTACTTTACACATAGTTGAGCAGAAGCAAAACAGGAAAGTAAAGCTCTTGTTACACCCAAAAGTGTGCTATGTTAAAGGCACATAGAATTTATCAACTTTACAAATGCTTACAGACAAGCTAGTAAATGGGTTCCTCATTTACCCCTCACTACTATAATGAAACCTATCTATTAAAACATAAAGTAATATATCTAGTTCTGAATGAATTCCTTCTGAAGGAATGGAAAGCATCCTAAGTAAATTAGACTATAATGCGTTTTCAACATATTGAGCCATTAAACCCAAAGAAAAACCTCATTCCCACGTGAAAAAAATATACCAGGATTTACAAAAAGTCTTATCCAATGTAAAACAGATTCTACTTTCTTTTACTACCTCTGAGAAAATGCATAGGGAATGAGATTGTATTAATGAAAGCAAGGCAAATCATTCAGGTCATAGTTTCACCCTGTGTGAGCTGGTACATTCCTTGAAGTCAAATATATAAATGTAAACTTTGGCTCAAGGCTTTTCTCACAGGAGCTAGATAAACATATGTCTTTACCAAAAGATATTTGGTCTTCTTGAGAGTGTTAATAATGCCCCCTCCCTGATCCCTCATCCATCAGACTTTGGCTGAACACATACAAATGTAAGATTATGTTGTATCTCTCCTACAGACAGAACAGTGATTTAGCACTTTACCAAGATGCATCTGTGTCATATGTACTGTAAATCACTATTTTATATTGCTATGATCTTGCAAGTTATAAAGTAATGTTAAGGTCAGAAATAGCACTTACATAAGTCCTTCTAATCTGCAGAGTGTTGACATGTGTTACCTCACTTATCTAAATGTCACTAGTAGTCAAAAGCTCCTCAAAGTTGTCCAGATTTTTAAAAATAAAATGCAGTCAATTATTGATGTCACACTATTGTATCAGCTCCATTCAAGCATTATTAATATGAATTTACTCAGTGCTGGGAATTATGTATTGGTAGGTGTTGTTATGGTGATGATAATGATAACTGGGATAATATAACAATGATCTTGATTATCATAAGGATGGTAATGCTGGTTGTAACATTTTAAGGATGATTTCCATGTGTTATGTTTTCCTCATACATACCAGGATCTATTTTTGTAATCTCGAGTTTGTTTTCACTGCTATACTTTGCCTTTCAATGCCAGTGATACCTTCCAGAGTCTTTATAATGTGTTGTGATATCTGATAAGAAAGATTTTGTGCACTATTCTTTTCCAAAGTTTTCTCAGTGATTCTGAAGCATTTTTTTAATGAAAAATATAAGGTCCCTTACTTGTCAGTTCTTCTCAAACTCCTTTCCTTCCCCAGAAGTTTAGCTCTATTGCGATTCTTTGAGGATGACGTTAACATGTACTCATTAATTTTGAACAACTGACATATTAATGGTATTAGCAATTTCTATTCAAGACTATGATATGGTTTTAATTGGTTCATCTTATGTTTTTCAATGACATATTATACGTGTAGATCCTGTGCCTTTACTATTAAATGTATTCACATAGATTTTACAGTTTCTGTCGCTAATATGAATGGGAGATGTTTTCTCCTCTTACTGACCCTAAATATTTACTGCTGAATTAGAAATGTTATTGAGGGGCGCCTGGATGATTCAGTGGATTAACCCTCTGCCTTCGGGTCAGGCCATGGTCTCGGGGTCCTGGAATCGAGCCCCACATCAGGCTTTCTGCTCAGCGGAGAGACCACTTCCCCATCTCTCTCTGCCTGCCTCTCTGCCTACTTGTAATCTCTCTCTTTGTCAAATAAATAAAATAAAATATTATAAAACAAGAAACATTATTGAATTGCTGATGTTTGCTTATCAAATATCCAGTAACTTTATTATTTTTTCTATCAGTTTCTTTTTTAACAAGTATACTTTGTCTCTATTTATTAAAAAATCAGATAACCCATTATTCTTATTACTTACAAAAGTATTACTTATATTTTACGAATATTACTTTATTTCATTGAATGATTGCATTTGCTAGAAACTTTGAGGCAACACTGAAAAATAATGGTGATGGTGCATATTCCTGAATGATTCTTGGATTTAAATGAGATGGTTTTGGTGCCTTTATTTATGGTAATATTTAATTTTGATGACAACCTTATTATATTAGAGTAATTTTGTTACATTCCAATTTACAATTTTATTAGGAGTTCTTATAGATTAACATATGCATATTACATGGTTATATCAAATATATCCCTAAATGCACTGATGTAGTGAACCATGTTGATAGATTCTATGTTAACATTCCTTAAATTATCCCATTTTGGTCATGGTATGATGGTTTTTTAATGTTTTAGTAATATATTTTCGAAGTGTTAATTTAATGGGTCTGGATGAAACTGTAGTAGTCTTACTAGAAGAACTTACCAGGAATACCAGAGCATCTTAACAGAGTCTCACCAAGCTCTGTAGGCCATTCTTGATCTTGCCAGCAGTGGAGTGAAGACCATCATGCTTGCCTGTCAAAATACCTGTCCTAGATAAATGCAATTCTTCACCTAATCTTGCTTCCCCTGAGCCTTATTATCACTCTCTGTCCTGACTGCTAGTCTTCTGTAGGTATGTAATGTTATCTGGAAGTCCTACTGGAATTCCCTAATTCATTGATTTTACCAGTCTCCTGGTTATCTATTTCATACCTGCTCCTATACCCCCAAACCTATAATCTTCTCCCAAATATTCATCTCAAATAATTCTGATTGGGTAATAAATGGAAGGATAGTTACATGAAAGTGTAAATATTCCCAGAATTTCCTGTTCACAAATGCTCTCAAATAATTTATAGTTTGCTCATTCTAATGTTTACATAATGAACAAGGGGACATATTAAGTCATCGTTTAAGGAAAATTGATAACATATAAACAGCCAAAAAAATTAGTCTCTATTTCATTTCAATCCCTTTAAGCAAGCAGAGCAATCTTCAAAATTGGAACAAATATTATTTAAATTGGTTGAATTAAATTAAATTATTTAAATTATTTTAAAAATTAAATTATTTAAATTCAATTGAAAATTGAAGACAAATTTGAGAAATAATAACTAATACAAAACACAGTGCTTTGTGTGAACAGATATTGTTATAACCACTTTACATACAGTATTTGGTCCAATCCAACAGAGTAACTTCAGGAATCAAAAATCACAAATGTCCACATTGTAGAAGTGAGAAATGGGAGGCACAGACAAAATAAATTTGTCTTTTGTCACATAGTTACTAAGAGGTGTTGGCAGGATTTGAATACAGGAAGCATAGCTGTTATTCCTTCTCTGTGGGTACTAATGAAGGGGAGGAGGTGGTGTAAGAGGAGAGAAATGTTCAAGGAAATTCTCTCATCATATAAATCAGGAGTGGAGAAAAGATTTTCCCCACTTTTATTCCCATAAGCATATGAAGTTTAACAAAATGGGAGTTTGGCCCTTGTCTCTCAAATTAAGTAAGCAGCAGTGTGTGTTTGGACAGTCTCCTATTTTTCAAGATCTCACTGACACATACTAAGCATTACTGTTTTGAGCATTCTCTTGGGATCAAATCTGGATAATATAAAGTTTGTCTTGGAATTTCTACAATAGATCAGAATGAAGTATGAGTTAAACCCAATCCAAGGCCACTCAGCCCCCAAAGCCTGAGTCACGCTCTGTTCTATTTCTTACCCAATAGTATTATGCTCAGCCATAAAATATAATTTATTACAGACTGCAGAAAGATTAAGTGCCATTAAGCTATTCCAAGAAGCCAACAGCAAGATGCTAACATTTGAATACACACTCCCTTTGAACTTTGCAGATAGAAATTTAACTGTATATATAATCCACAATTTTATACAAAAGACCAAGTTATCCTTACTCTTTTAATCAAAATTTGGAGAAAAAGAATTTCATCCTCTCCACCTTTTTTTAAAATTTTAAATTTTTTTTTATAAACATATAATGTATTTTTAGCCCCGGGGCACAGATCTGTGAATCTCCAGATTTACACAATTCAAACCACTCACCACAGCACACCTCCCCAATGTCCATAAACCAATCACCCTCTCCCAACCCCCCCCCAGCAATCCTCATTTTGCTCTGCAAGTTTAAGAGTCTCTTATGGTTTGTCTCCCTCCCGATCCCATCTTGTTTCATTTATTCTTTACCTGCCTCCCAAACCCCCCACATTGCATCTTCACTTCCTCATATCAGGGAGATCATATGAGAGTTGTCTTTCTCCCATTGACTTATTTCGCTAAGCATAATACCCTCTAGTTCCACCCCCATCATCGCAAATGGCAAGATTTCATTTCTTTAGATGACTGAATAGTATTCCATTGTGTGTGTGTGTATATATATATATATATATATATATATATATATATATATATATCGCATCTTCTTTATCCTTTCAACTGTTGAAGGACATCTATGTTCTTTCCATAGTTTGGCTAGTGTAGACATTGCTGCAATAAACATTCGGGTGTATATGCCTCTTCGGATCACTACATTTATATCTTTAGGGTAAATACCCAGTAGTGGAATAGCTGGGTCATAGGGTAGCTCTATTTTCAACTTTTCGAGGAAATTTCATGCTGTTTTCCAGAGTGGTTGCACCAGCTTGCATTTCCAACAAGAGTGTAGGAGGGTTCCCTTTTTCTGCATCCTCACCAGCATCTGTCATTTCTTGACTTGTTAATTTTAGCCATTCTGACTGGTGTGAGGTGGTATCTCATTGTGGTTTTGATTTGTATTTCCCTGAAGCCGTGTGATGTAGAGAATTTTTTAATGAGTCTGTTGGCCATCTGGATATCTTCTTTGTAGAAATGTCTTTTCATGTCCTCTGCCCATTTCTTGATTGGATTATTTGTTCTTTGGGTGTTGAGTTTGCTAAGCTCTTTATAGATTTCGGATACTAGGCCTTTATCTGATACATTTGCAAATATCATCATGTCAGTTGTCTTTTGGTTTTGTTAACTGTTTCCTTTGCTGTGCAAAAGCTTTTGATCTTGATGAAATCGCAATAGTTCATTTTTTTCCTTGCTTCCCTTGCTTTGGTGATGTTCCTAGGAAGAAGTTGCTGCTGCTGAGGTCGAAGAGGTTGCTGCCTGTGTTCTCCTCAAGGATTTTTAATGGAATCCTTTCTCACATTGAGTTCCTTCATCCATTTTGAGTCTATTTTCGTGTGTAGTGTAAGGAAATGGTTCAATTCCTTTTTTCTGCATGTGGCTGTCCAATTTTCCCAACACAATTTATTGAAGATGATGTCTTTTTTACATTGGGCGTTCTTTCCAGCTTTGTCGAAGACTAGTTGACCATAGAGTTGAGGGTCTATTTCTGGGCTGTCTATTCTGTTCCATTGATCTATGTGTCTGTTTTTGTGCCAGTACCACACTGTCTTGATGATGAAAACTTTGTAATAGAGCTTGAAGTCCGTAATTGTGATGCCACCAAGTTTGGCTTTCTTTTTCAATATTCCTTTGGCTATTTGAGGTCTTTTCTGGTTCCATATAAATTTTAAGATTATTTGTTCCATTTCTTTGAAAAAAAATGAGTGGGGTTTTAATAAGAATTGCATTAAATATGTAGATTGCTTTAGGTAGCATAGACATTTTCACAATATTTGTTCTTCCAATCCAGGAACATGGATTTTTTTTTTCCATTTCTTTATGTCTTCCTCAATTTCCTTCATGAGTACTTTATAGTTTTCTGAGCCTATATAGATTCTTAGCCCATCTGGTTAGGTTTATTCTTAGGTAGCTTATAGATTTGGGTGTAATTGTAAATGGAATTGACTCCTTAATTTCTCTTTCTTCTGTCTTGTTGTTGGTGTAGAGAAATACAACTGATTTCTGTGCATCGATTTTATATCCTGACACTTTACTAAATTCCTGTACAAGTTCTAGCAGTTTTGGAGTGGAGTCATTCTGGTTTTCCACATATAGTATCATATCATCTGCAAAGAGTGATAGTTTGACTTCTTTGCCGATTTGCATGCCTTTAAATTTTTTTTGTTGTCTGATTGCTGAGGCTTGGACTTCTAGTACTATGTTGAATAGCAGTGGTGATAATAGACATCCCTGCTGTGTTCCTGACCTTAGGGGAAAAGCTTTCAGTTTTTCTCCATTGAGAATGATATTTGCAGTGTGTTTTTAATAGATGGCTTTGATAATATTGAGGTATGTGCCTTCAATTCCTACACTTTAAAGAGTTGTGATCAGGAAGGGATGCTGTACTTTGTCAAATGCTTTTTCAGCATCTATTGATAGTATCATATGGTTCTTGTTCTTTCTTTAATTAATGTATCACACTGATTGATTTGCAGTTGTTGAAACAACCTTGCAGACCTGGAATAAATCCTGCTTGATTGTGGTGAATAATCCTTTTAATGTATTGTTGGATCCTATTGGCTAGTATTTTGGTGAGAATTTTCACATCTCTGTTCATCAGGGATATAGGTGCATAATTCTCTTTTTTGATGGGATCCTTGTCTGGTTTTGGGATCAAGGTGATGCTGGCCTCATAAAATGATTTTGGAAGTTTTTCTCCCATTTCTATTTTTTGGAATAGTTTCAGGAGCATAGGAACTGATTTTTCTTTAAATGTTTGGTAGAATTCCCCTGGGAAACCATCTGGCCCTGGGATTTTGTTTGTTTGGAGATTTTTGATGAGTGTTTTGATCTCCTTACTGGTTATGGGTTTGTTCAGGTTTTCTATTTCTTCCTGGTTCAGTTGTGGTAGTTTATATGTCTCTAGGAATGCATCTGTTTCTTGCAGATTGTCAAATTTGTTGGCGTAGAGTTGCTCATAGTATGTTCTTATAATTGTTTGTATTTCTTTTGTGCTGGTTGTGATCTTTCTTCTTTAATTCATGATTGATTTTATTTATTTGGGTCCTTTCTCTTTTCTTTTTGATGAATCAGGCGAGGGTTTATCAATCTTATTAATTCTTTCAAGGAACCAGCTCCTAGTTTCGTTGACTTGTTCTATTTTTTGTTTGCTTGTTGGTTTATATTCCATTGATTTCTGCTCTGATCTTTATGATTTCTCTTCTCCTGCTGGAGAAGTTTTCTTTGTTGTTCTTTCTCCAGCTCATTTAGGTGTAGGGTTAGGCTGTGTATTTAAGACCTTTCTTGTTTCTGAAGAAAAGCTTGTATTGCTATGTATTTTCCTCTCAGGACTGCCTTTGCTGTGTCCCACAGATTTTGAACATTTGTGTTTTCATTATCGTTTGTTTCCATGATTTTTTTTCAATTATTCTTTAATTTCCTTGTTGACCCTTTCATTATTTAGAAAGATGCTGTTTAGTCTCCATGTATTTGGGTTCTTTCCAAATTCCCTCTTGTGATTGAGTTTTAGCTTCAGAGCATCGTGGTCTGAAAATGTGCATAGAATGATCCCAGTCTTTTGATACTTGTTGAGACCTGATTTATGACCCAGGATGTGATCTATTCCGGAGAATGCTCCATGTGCACTAGAGAGGAATGTGTATTCTGTTGCTTTGAAATGGAATGTTCTGAATATATCTGTGATGTTCCTTGTTGATCTTTTGCTTGGATGATCTGTCCTTTTCAGTGAGGGGAGTGTTAAAGTCCCCTATTATTATTGTATTATTATCAATGTGTTTCTTTGATTTTGTTATTAATTGGTTTATATAGTTGGCTGCTCCCATGTTAGGGGTATAGGTATTTGTAATTATTAGAGCTTCCTGTTGGACAGACCCTTTGAGTATGATATAGTGTCCTTCCTCATCTCGTATTAGAGTATTTGGCTTAAAATCTAATTGATCTGATATAAGGATTGCTACCCCAGCTTTCTTCTAATGTCCATTAGCATGGTAAATTGTTTTCCACCCCTCACTTTAAACGTGGAGGTGTCTTCAGGTCTAAAATGTGTTTCTTGTAGGCAGCATATTGATGGGTTTTGTTTCTTTTTTTTTTTTTTTTATCCATTCTGATACCCTGTGTCTTTTGATTAGGGCATTTAGCCCATTTACATTCAGGGTAACCATTGAGAGATATGAATATAGTGCCATTGTATTGCCTGTAAAGTGACTGTTAACTGAATATTGTCTCTGTTCCT
Organism: Pteronura brasiliensis; assembly: GCA_004024605.1. NCBI lineage: Eukaryota > Metazoa > Chordata > Mammalia > Carnivora > Mustelidae > Pteronura > Pteronura brasiliensis. Next base: position 13,173 of record PJEN01008732.1, on the reverse strand, counting down.
TTCTGATCTACCACTTTTAGGGGCTCTCTTTGTTTAGAGGACTTTTTTCAATATTTCCTGTAGAGCTGGTTAGGTGTTTGCAAATTCTTTCAGTTTTTGTTTGTCCTGGAAGCTTTTTATCTCTCCTTCTATTTTCAGTGATAGCCTAGCTGGATATAGTATTCTTGGCTGAATGTTTTTCTCATTTAGTTCTTTGAATATATCATGCCAGTTCTTTCTGGCCTGCCAGGTCTCTGTGGATAAGTCCACTGCCAATCTAATATTTTTATCATTGTATGTTACAGACTTCTTTTTCTGGGCTGCTTTCAGGATTATCTCTTTGTTGCTAAGACTTGTATTACTATTAGGTGACAGGGTGTGGACCTATTCTTATTGATTTTGAGGGGGTTCTCTACACCTCCTGGATTTTGATGCTTGTTCCCTTTGACATATTAGGGAAATTCTCTCCAATAATTCTCTCCAATATACCTTCTGCTCCCCTCTCTCTTTCTTCTTCTTCTGGAATCCCAATTATTCTAATGTTGTTTCGTCTTATGGTGTCACTTATCTCTCGAATTCTCCCCTCGTGGTCCAGTAGCTGTTTGTCCCTCTTTTGCTCAGCTTCTTTATTTTCTATCATTTTCTCTTCTATATCACTACTTCTTTCATCTGCCTCATTTACCCTCGCAGTAAGAGCCTCCATTTTTGGGTGCACCTCATTAATAGCTTTTTTTTTTTTATTTCAACTTGTTTAGATTTTAGTTCTTTTATTTCTCCGGAAAGGGCTTTTATCTCTCCGGAGAGGGTTTCTCTAGTATCTACCATGCCTTTCTTTCTTTTTTTTTTAATTTTTTAATTTATTTTCAGCATAACAGTGTTCATTGTTTTTGTACCACATCCAGTGCTCCATGCATTCCATGCCCTAGCACCCACCACCTGGTTCCCCCAACCTCCCACCCCCCCACCTCTTCAAACCCTACAGATTGTTTTTCAGAGTCCATAGTCTCTCATTGTTCACCTTCCCTTCCAATTTCCCCCAACTGCCTTCTCATAACTCACCATGTCCTCCATGATATTTGTTATGCTCCACAAATAAGTGAAACCATATGAGAATTGACTCTCTCTGCTTGACTTCTTTCACTCAGCATAATCTCTTCCAGTCCCGTCCATGTTGCTACAAAAGTTGGGGATTCATCCTTTCCGATGGACGCATAATTCTCCATAGTGTATATGGACCACATCTTCCTTATCCATTCGTCCATTGACGGGCATCTTGGTTCTTTCCACAGTTTGGCAACCGTGGCCATTCCTGCTATAAACATTTGGGTACAGATGGCCCTTCTTTTCACTACATCTGTATCTTTGAGGTAAATACCCAGTAGTGCAATTGCAGGGTCATTGGGAAGCTCTATTTTTAATTTCTTGAGGAATCTCCACACTGTTCTCCAAAGAGGCTGCACCAACTTGCATTCCCACCAACAGTGTAAGAGGGTTCCCCTTTCTCCACATCCCCTCCAACACATGATGTTTCCTGTCTTGCTAATTTTGGCCATTCTAACTGGTGTAAGGTGCTATCTCAATGTGGTTTTAATTTGAATCTCCCTGATGGCTAGTGATGATCAACATTTTTTCATGTGTCTGAGAGCCATTTGTATGTCTTCATGGGAGAAGTGTCTGTTCATATCTTCTGCCCAATTTTTGATATGATTATCTCTTTTGTGTGTGTTGAGTTTGAGGAGTTATTTATAGATCCTGGATATCAATCTTTTGTCTGTACTATCATTTGCAAATATCTTCTCCCATTCCGTGTGTTGCCTCCTTGTTTTCTTGACTGTTTCCTTTGCTGTGCAGAAGCTTTTGATTTTGATGAAGTCCCAAAAGTTTATTTTGGCTTTTGTTTCCTTTGCCTTTGGAGACATATCTTGAAAGATGTTGCTGTGGCTGATATCGAAGAGATTACTGCCTATGTTCTCCTCTAGGATTCTGATGGATTCCTGTCTCATGTTGAGGTCTTTTATCCATTTTGAGTTTAACTTTGTGTACGGTGTAAGAGAATGGTCGAGTTTCATTCTTCTTCCTATAGCTGTCCTGTTTTACCAGCACCATTTATTGAAGAGACTGTCTTTTTTCCACTGTATATTTTTTCCTGTTTTGTCGAAGATTATTTGGCCATAGAATTGAGGGTCCATATCTGGGCTCTCTACTCTGTTCCACTGGTCTATGTGTCCGTTTTTATGCCAGTACCATGCTGTCTTGGTGATTACAGCTTTATAGTAAAGCTTGAAATCAGGTAATGTGATGCCCCCAGTTTTATTTTTGATTTTCAACATTTTCTTAGTGATTCGGGGTCTCTTCTGGTTCCATACAAATTTTTGGGTTATTTGCTCCAGCTCTTTGAAGACTACCGGTGGAATTTTGATTGGAATGGAATTAAAAGTATAGATTGCTCTAGGCAGTACAGACATTTTAGCAATGTTTATTCTTCCGATCCAAGAGCATGGAATGATCTTCCATCTTTTTGTGTCTTCTTCAATTTCTTTCATGAGTGTTCTGTAGTTCCTCGAGTACAGATACTTTACCTCTTTGGTTAGGTTTATTCCTAGGTATCTTATAGTTCTTTGTGCTATAGTAAATGGAATCGATTCACTAATTTCCCTTTCTGTATTTTCATTGTTAACGTATAAGAAGGCCACTGATTTTTGTACATTGACTTTGTATCCTGCCATGTTACTGAATTGCTGTATGAGTTCAAGTAGTTTGAGGGTAGAGTATTTTGGGTTTTCCAGATAAAGAATCATGTCATCTGCGAAGAGAGAGAGTTTGACTTCTTCATTGCCAATTTGGATACCTTTTATTTCTCTTTGTTGTCTGATTGCTGTTGCTAGGACTTCTAATACTATGTTGAACAAGAGTGGTGAGAGTGGGCATCCTTGTTGTGTTCCTGATCTCAAGGGGAAGGCTGCAAGCTTTTTCCTCTTGATGATATTTTCTGTGGGTTTTTCATAGATAGATTTTATGAAGTTCAGGAATGTTCCCTCTATCCCTATACTTTTAAGCATTTTAATCAGGAACGAATGCTGGATTTTGTCAAATGCTTTTTCTGCATCAATTGAGAGGACCATGTGTTTCTTCTCTCTTCTCTTATTAATTTGTTCTATCATATTGATTGATTTGCAAATGTTGAACCATCCTTGTAGCCCAGGAATGAATCCCAGCTGGTCATAGTGGATGATCTTATTAATGTGCTGTAGAATCCTGTTTGCTAGGATCTTGTTTAGAATCGTAGCATCCATATTCATCAGTGATGTTAGTCTGAAATTCTCCTTTTTGGTAGAGTCTTTGCCTGGTTTGGGGATCAGGGTAATGCTGGCTTCATAGAACGAGTCTGGAAGTTTTCCTTCTGCTTCAATTTTTGAAACAGCTTCAGGAGAATAGGTGTTATTTCTTCTTTGAAAGTTTGGTAGAATTCCCCAGGGAATCCATCAGGTACCGAGCTCTTGTTTTTTGGGAGGTTTTTGATCACTGCTTCAATCTCGTTACTAGATATCGGCCTATTTAGGTTGTCGATTTCTTCCTGGTTCTATTTTGGGAGTTTACAGTTTTCCAGAAATGCATCCATTTCATCTAGGTTGCTTAACTTATTGGAATATAACTGTTGATAATAACTTCTGATGATTGTTTCTACTTCCTTGGTCTTAGTTGTGATGTCTCCCTTTTCATTCATAATTTTATAAATTTGGGCTTTCTCTCTTTTCTTTTGGATTAGTGTGGCCAATGGTTTATCGATCTTATTGATTCTTTCAAAACACCAGCTTCTAGTTTCATTGATACGATCTACTGTATCTTTGGTTTCTACCTCATTGATCTCAGCTCTTACCTTGATTATTTCCCTTATTATGTGGGGAGTTGGTTTGATTTGTTGTTGATTCTCCAGTTCTTTAAGGTGTAGAGACAGCTGGTGTGTTCTGGAGTTTTCAGTTTTTTGAGGGAGGCTTGGATGGCTATGTATTTCCCCCTTAGGACCACCTTTGCTGTATCCCATAGGTTTTGGACCGAAGTGTCTTCATTCTCATTGGTTTCCATAAATTGTTTCAGTTCTTCTTTGATTTCCTGGTTGATCCAAGTATTCTTAAGCAAGGTGGTCTTTAGCTTCCAGGTGTTGGATTTCCTTCTGAACTTCTCCTTGTGATTGAGCTCCAGTTTCAAAGCATTGTGATCTGAGAATATGCAGGGAATTATCTCAGTCTTTTGGTATCGGTTGAGTCCTGATTTGTGACCCAGTATGTGGTCTATTCTTGAGAAGCTTCCATGTGCACTTGAGAAGAATGAGTATTCTGTGGTTTTACGGTGGAATGTTCTGTATATATCTATGAGGTCCCTCTGGTCCAATGTGTCATTCAATGCTCTTGTTTCTTTATTAATTTTCTGCTTCGATGATCTGTCTATTTCTGAGAGAGGTGTGTTAAGATCTCCTACTATTATAATGTATTCATATCAATATGACTCTTTATCTTGATTAACAGTTTTCTTATGTAATTGGCTGCTCCCATATTGGGGGCATAGATATTTACAATTGTTAGATCATCTTGGTGGATAGTCCCTTTAAGAATGATGTGGTGTATTTCCGTATCTCTGACTACAGTCTTTAGTTTAAAATCTAAATTATCTGATATGAGAATCGCTACCCCAGCGTTCTTTTGAGCCCCATTGACATGAAAGGTGCTTCTCCATCCCTTCACTTTCAGTCTGGGTGTATCTTTAGGTTCAAAATGGGTCTCTTGTAGACAACATATGGATGGGTCCTGTTGTTTTATCCAATCTGCAACCCTGTGCCATTTTATGGGCGCATTTAGGCCATTCACATTGAGAGTGATTATTGATAGATACGTTTTTATTGACATCGTGTTACTTTGAAGTCTTTCTTTCTGTAGATTGTCTCTATATTTCTGTTCCATGCTCTTCTTAGGATTTTTCCTATTTTATAGAATCCCCCTTAATATTTCCTGCAGTCTTGGCTTGGTGGTTGCATAGTCTTTTAAGCCTTGCCAGTTATGGAAACTCTTTATCTCTCCATCCATTTTGAATGTCAGTCTTGCTGGATAAAGTATTCTTGGCTGCATGTTCTTCTCATTTAGTGCCCTGAATATATCTTGCCAGCCCTTTCTGGCTTGCCAGATCTCTGTGTACAGGTCTGACGTTATTCTGATGAGCTTTCCTCTGTAAGTAAGGAGCCTCTTTGTCCTAGCAGCTTTCAAGAGATTATACCTACAATTATGATTTCTAAATTTGACTATCAGGTGCCTTGATGTTTTTCTGGAATCTATAATCTTGGGTGGCGACCTTTCGGCCTCTAGTACATGAATGCTGGTTCCATTCATGAGATTGGGAAAATTTTCATGAAGAACTTGTTCCACTATATCTTCTAGACTTCTTTCTTTCTCCTCGCCTTCAGGGATTCAAATGATTCTGACATTAGAATGTTTCATGGCGTCATTTATTTCCCTGATTCTGTTTTCATGGTTTCTAAGCTGTTTGTTCCAGGCTTCCTCCTGATCCTTTCTCTCTATCTGTTTGTCCTCCTGATCACTAATTCTATCTTCTGTCTCAGTTACCCTAGCTTTGAGAGAATTTAGATTTGATTGGAACTCATTGAGAGCATTGTGAACCTCAGCCCTGGTAGCTTTTAGCTCTGCCCTAACATTGTGAACATCCTGTCTGGTCGCTTTCAGCTCGGCCCTAATCAATTCCGTTTGATCATCCATGGCTTTCTCCAGCCTAGCTATTTCCTGGATAATTATTAGCCTGAATTCTCTTTCCGACATATTGTCTATGTTGATAGCCGTTAGCTCTGTTGCAGAAGGTCCATCCTCTGTATTTTTCTTCTGTTGGGCATTCTTCCTCCTAGTCATTTTGGTGAGAGATGACTGAACAGATGTAGTTTGTTGTATCGACCATAGTGCAGTCTGGGTACACCCTGGAACACTTCTGAGAAATCAGGATTCCCCACCCAAATGAGAGAAAAAAGAATTAAAAAGAAAAGAAAAAAAGAAAGAGAGAGAGAGAGAGAGAGAGAGAGAGACAGGAAAGAAAGGGAAGATGAAAGTGAAGGTTCAGCCCAAATGGGCCCCAAGGTAAGATTTATGAGGTATACAAACAGAAACAGACAAACAAAAAGACTGATAAATGTATATAACAAGAGAATAATATATATATATATATATATATGTATATATATATATATATATGCAAATAAAGTAAGAACCTATTCGAAAAGAACCCCAAGTGTAAGACTTATATACTATCAGGACAAACACAAAAACACAGAAACACTGGTGGAAGAAAAAGATGGGAGAGTGGTTATAAATTCTCAGTGTGGGCAAAGAAGTTTTTTTTTTTTTTTTTATTCTTCCTGGATGTATCTTGATATCTTTGTTAAAGTACTCAACTTTCCTAGGCTAGAGAGGGGGTTAAAAATTGGTTTACCTATAGGGGTAGTATTGATGAGGGAAAGGGGATTACTTTGAAGTTTAACTCTATATGAATACTAGAAAATAAAAATTCAAAAAGAATAAACTAGACTAAACTAACCTAAAATTTAAAAAAATTCAAAAAATATAAATGCAAAAGAAAAACACAGGTGTATGTATCAAAAAGTTCAGGTTAGAAGGTTATTATGGAATTTGATGTACTGGACAGCTCGCTGTGATGGTAAATTGGTTAAAAATTATCTATAAAAAATGGCCCAGAATAGTGGGAACAAATTAAAAATAAAAGTTGTCCTATGAAGTACTGGTGGTGGTTCTCTTGCAGTCTTTTTTTTTTTTTCCCTTCTCCTGGTTGGTTTTTTGGGGGAGGGGTCTGCCACGTGGGTTTTCAGTCAATGATGTTACCTGAGTTAAGTCCTCCCATCCCCCTCAAGGGGGTGGGCTCTGAGGAAACCGTTTTTTTCAGGCTTTTGTTGTCTGGAGGTTTTTATGTTTGTTCACCTTTTTTTTTCCTCTTGCCTTGACTGCTTTTGATGGTTTTTGTAAGTTTAGAGGAATGTAAACTGCACCCTGACCTCCCTCTCAGAGAGAAACCTCAGTCTGTTCTTCTGTGGGTGTTGCAGAGCCCGTATAAATCCCCCCTTGGCCTCTGGCAGAGCAGGTTCTGATTCGCGGTCCCTGGGGACACAGGATCTTCTGATTGTACCCAAAACCTTGGCAGCAGCGGCGGCTGTCTGGGCAGCTTCAGACCGCCAGAGAGGTTCCAGGCAGCGATCGCACACTGAGATTTTCCCGCTGGCCTGGGCTGGGAGTGCCTGGTCTTTCTGGGTCTAAGAGCGTCAGGCTTGCGTGTACCTCTTTCAGGGGAGAGTCTGGGGCGCGTGTCTTAGGCTGAAACAATGGCGCACTCTGTTTTACTTGCCCACTGGTGTCTCCTGCCCCTGTAGAGATCCAGATGTGTATAATTCTGATCTCAGGCTGATTTCATGGGTGATCGGAATTCTTTGGTAGGTAATCAGCTCACTTTAGTGTACAGGATGAAAAGGAGCCTCCTTCTACTTCCCCGCCGTATTGTCCTCTTCCATGCCTTTCTTGAGCTTGGCTAGAACCTTGAGAACTGTCATTCTGAACTCTAGATCTGACATATTAGCAATGTCCATATTGATTAGGTCCCTAGCCTTTGGTACTTACTCTTTTTGTGTGTGTGTGTGTGTGTGTGTGTGTGTGGTGAGTTTTTCCACCTTGTCATTTTGTCCAGATAAGAATATGAAAGAGGAAATAAAATACTAAAAGGGTGGCAAGGACCCCAGGAAAATATGCTTTAACCAAATCAGAAGAGACCCCAAATCATGGGGAGGAGAAAGGGGATAAAAAGAAGTTCAGGAAAAATAAAATAGAAAAAGAAAACAAATAAAGAAAAAATATAAAAAAGAATATATATATATATATATATATGCAGAAAGAGAGAGAGAGACATTAGATTGGTGACTAGAACAGGTAACCCACTTAATTTTGGGAGTATTTTGGTCTCTTAAAAGAAACTAACTCCCAAAATTTTAAACAATGAAAAACATATATAAGGGTAAACACAAAGAGGAGATGGAATATGCCTATAGAGATGATTTTTTTTTAATTTCTGAAAAAGGAGTTGATAAAGTAAGTTGGTTGGGAGAATAAAGAAAAATAAAGTGGAGAGAATTTGCTTGGGAAGGAGACTAGAACAAGCCCAGAGTAGATTTAGGGTATATTTTGATCTATTGGAAGAAGTTATATCTCAAATTTTTTAGAAGAAATCCCTATGTGTAATTTAACAAAAAATTAAGTTAAATACAATGAAAGATAAAGCGTGACTATAATAATGAAGGTTCAAAAAAGATTATTATTTATTTATGAAAGGTATTGTTAAGATAAACTAGTTTAAAAAGTTAAAAGGGGAAATGGCAAAAGTTAAAAAAAATAGCTGAAGAAAAAAATAAAAATTAAAAAAAAAATTAACCTAGAGACTAAAGAATCATGGGGAGAGAGCCATGAATTCCATGCTTTGCCTTCTCCTCCTCTGGAATTCCTCTATTCTCCTTGGTAAGTGAACTTGGTCTTGGCTGGATTTCTTATTGATTTTCTGTGGGAGGTGCCTGTTGTAGTGATTCTCAAGTGTCTTCGCCCAAGCTGGAATTGCACCATCCTTACCAGGGGCCAGGCTTGGTAATCTGCTCGGGTTCGCTTTTGGGAGCTTTTGTTCTCTGAATGCTCTCCATAGAGTTCCAGAGGAAGGGAATGAAATGTTGGCTCCCAAACTCCAGCCCAGAGGAGTCAAGAGTTCGGGGTCCAACTCCTCAGTGCACCCTCTGAGAAAAGTGCTTAATCACTCCCATCTCCCTGACCTTAGGCCCCGCTCTGAGCTCACCCAGCCTGTGACCAACCGTTTCTGTCTCTGGCACACAGCTCCGCCTGGAGTCTCTGAACCCTGCACATCCTTGAGCTCCCCCAAGTGTTGTCTCCCCAGATCTTGCAGGGATCTCACTCACAGAGCAGTGGATATGCCATGGATTATGGTTCAAGGTAACCCCGAGTTGAGAGCTCGCTCTTTGGCTCTGTCACTATAGTTGGCATCCCCACTCTAATACCTGAAAGCTCTGTGACACTCAGACACCCCCGATCCTTCTGTGACCCTGTGGGACCTCGGGCCATGCTGACCCCGCATGGGTTTCACCCTGGTTTAGCCTCTGGAGTGATGTCCCTCAGTGGAGCAGACTTTTATAAGTCCTTATTTTGTGCTCTGTTGTTCTGCCACTTGCAGGGAGTCGGCCCCTCCCCCTGCAGTCTATCTTTCTGTCGCTTTGGATTCACTTCTCCGCTGGTCCTACCTTTCAGAAAGTGGTCAATTTTCTGTTTCTAGAATTGTTGTTCTTCTTCTCTTCGATCTCCTGTTGGATTTGTATGTGTTTGCAATGGTTTGATAAGCTATCTAGCTAATCTCCTGCTACCTGATATTGTCTCAGCCTGATATTTATCTGCCATCTTGACTCCTCTCCCCCTCTTCTCCACCTTATTTAGTTCAGTCTAAACTAGAAGGACTTTTCATGCTTGAGTAAATCTTGGTCCTGTCAGCAGCTACAAATTACACCACTTTTGTCTGGAATAAGTCAATAAGAAGTTATATTAGGTCAATTGCAATGTGTAGGGCCTCAATTTTAAACAATTCAAAAATTAATGAGACGCAAAAATCATCACACTCCTTAAATTAAGGTAAGAATCCAATCGATACTTATAAAAACAGTCCGGAGGGGGGAGGACGTTGTCAGAACCCACTATTTAATGATGCCAAAGACCAGAGAAGCAGCTCCTTTTGAGTGAACGGGGAAAACTTCTTGGTTGTAGCCTTGCCAGGACACCAGTCAGTCTGTTCCAGGAGTTCTAAATCCAAGATGTGTGAATTTAAACTCAGTTAGGAGAAATCTTGCAGCAAGGAGTTACTTTTGGTGTTCTACAGTCCCATTTCTGAGGGCAAAATCCATGAAGCACCCAGGCTCCCATCTCTGAAAGTGACACCTAGCCTGCCTATGGAGCTTAGAAGTTTGCAAAGACAGCATCTCAGAGGCTAGGGGCACAATTTCTTGTACATATACATTCTCAATCCTGTGCCATAGTGGACATTTCCAGTGCCTCTTGCCAAGAAACCTTGCTAGGTAGCAAAGGTTTCTCCCCCAACCTTGAGTTAACCAATTTAGTGTCACCTTGTAACTCTGAAGTAGGAAATGATTTTGAGTGTGTGGACTATTTTCATGATGTGTCTACCTACATATTTTCCTCGGTCCTATGTGCAGAAATGAATGTGATTCATCTGGTCCAGACATATCTGGCAGTAACAATTTAAAACTAAAAACCAAGTAGTGCTTAGAGACTCATGCAGAACTTCACTACCTGGCAATTTATAAGCAGCAAATGCTGTATTTCCCACTAATGCCTAAGAGGCCTGTACTCTTCTTTGCAATGGAACATTTGCCTCAGCCAGAAAAAGAAAAAGAGGAGAAGGCTGCAGCTTCCTGATTCTGGAAATCTGTTCTTTCTAAGCCCTGGAGCTTTGCCTCTTTGCCAGACTCTGCCCCTCTGCTGAGAACGGAGTGGCTCCATCCCAGTTTGCTGAGGCACCCACATTCTATATCTGATTTCATCCCTCATGGACCCTTCTCATTTGTATCCCTTCTTGAAAATCTTTCCTGAGGACCAGGGACCTTTGCCAAATTTCCATATGCAGGAAAATAAAGCCATTTAATTTTGGAAAACAAAACAAAACAAAACAAACCTGCAAGCTACAATCATCTACCACAGCCAAATAACATGATGTAGGGCTAAAATATTTCAATTTAGTCAATCACAGAATGTAAAAACTCATGTGAACCTAATGAACCTAATCCTGGTCTCTATAAATCACCACAGTCAGAGCACGAAGGCCCAAATTACTTATCCTTAAACCAACAAAGCTTTCCACGTACATAACTTGCTGTCCCATGTCGATAACTTGCTGTCCCAAATTCCATTCTTTTGGTCTTAATTTTCAGTATTTCTGGCTGATACATTTAATGTTGGGGTTTTAACAAAGCCATCACAACATTACTACTGTCCTCCTCTACCCTGGTGTAATCTGAAGAATGTGAGAAAAAATAGTCAAGACCTCAAAATAGGGGTTAAAATAATAATGGTTGACAAGAATGGCTCTCATAGCTGTGCCAAATGCTCCTGATAATCCTGAAACTCAGACCTGGGCAGATTTACCCTCCCAATCACGGGCAATATAGAGGAATGGAGGAAAACATGTACTTTTTTTTTAAAGATTATTTATTTATTTATTTGACAGACAGAGATCACCAGTAGGCAGAGAGGCAGGCAGAAAGAGAGGAGGAAGCAGTCTCCCTGAAGAGCAGAGAGCCCAATGTGGGACTCGATCCCAGGACCCTGGGATCGTGACCTGAGCCAAAGGCAGAGGCTTTAACCCACTGAGACACCCAGGTGCCCAAACATGTATTTTTTAAGGACAAGCTTAAGAGAAAAAAAAAAGGAAGAGTGAAATTAAACCAAGTATGCATTTATTCATTCCCAAGTAACCAGTTAGTTATGTCAACTTCATTTTTACTAGGCTGGAATGAACGAAGAAGTGGGGAAAGGCCAGAATATGCAAAGGGAAGATACCTATTCTTGGAGTCCTGGCGTGGGAAATGGCAGTCCCTTCCAGACAGAAAGGTCAGTAACATGCTCAATGTTAAATAACTGACATATGGAAACCATGGATGTTTGGTTCTAAGACTTCAACCTTTTTCACAACGACCTTCTATCTTTGTGCCTTCACAGTTCAGTCTGAGAGCCTTATCAGAATTATTAATTCTAACCATTACATTTTAATAATGATTTTAATAATGATTAATAATCATTAATAATTGATAATCATTTTAATTTAAATTTAATTTTAATTAATTATATATTTATTTAACTAATAGTTGATTATTAATTGACTAATTATTAATTGACTAATCATTTAATTACTATTAATTAATGAGTGATAATGATTAATATATATTATTAATAATTGATGATAACAATCTCATCACTGTTGTGATGAGATTACATATCAAGTATACAATTCTATATTTCTATTTATATCTCAGGAAAAGTCTTGCTAAGATTACCTTTTTCTTGTAATAGTTTGCTCTGAGGCCACTGGCATATTTTTAAATGAGAGGCAGAATTATCCATTTAATTATTTTATCATTGTTTTTGCTCATCTCATTGACTAATAATTAAAATCAACTTACTGGGTTTTCAGTAACATACTCAAACTTCTTAAAATGATTGAAATTATCATTTCATAAGTATCCCTTATTCAGTAGTTGTTTTTAGAGTTGCCAATGCTAAAAATTTTGAAATATATCAATTTTAAATTTTTAAAAAAATATGATTAATATATTTTCTTACAATAACAACACCTAAAACTTTAAAAAGGGTGTCGTACACATTAATTTCATTTAAGCTTCACATCATTCTAGAACATAAGTATTATCGTTCTCTTTGTCAGTGATGGAAACTGAAGTTAAAAGGTGGGGAGTGGCTCTCCAGGGTCATAGACTTAAGAAAATACAATATCTCAAGGATCATTGAAAACAAGATGAAAGATTGATATGGGCTTTCAATTATTCATGTGAAAATAAAAAGTTCCAGATATGGATATCTCTTTCTCTGTATTACTACACTAGTAACAATAGAGACAGGAAGGTTGCATCTCTTCGTGAGAGAGGAAGGCCCTCTTGAAGAGGACTCATTGTCCCTGATGGTATTGAATCTGATTCTCCTCCATCTTTGACGCTTGACCTCTACATATTTTTGTTTGTTTATGTAAGTAGATAATAATGACATTTTTCTTGGTAGTTTCTTTTTTCATCAAACTTATGTTCTGCAAGTCTCTGCAGAAAGCATGAGGCCATGAAAATTTCTATAGCCCAGAACAAAAGGTTTGAAGGGAGATTTCTCTTTCTTTCCCACCTTTCTCCTGGATTTATTCTCTTTTCTCTCTCAATAAGGTCTTATCTCACTTTCCTCATTGAATGAATAATGAACAATCCAATGAATAAATGCGACTATAGAATGGAATAGGGAGAAAGCAAGTAGGAAATAAAGTTACCCTAGAAATGGAGCTGGAATGCTAGGAAGATGGAAATCT